>CAUJRU010003369.1:0-50669 GCA_963277665.1 Viscum album | reverse complement strand
TTTTGATGAAAATTATCCATGTGGTCCAAATTCCATCATCTACATAATGATATTAATGATTTAAATATCATATATATCCAGTATATATGTATTAATAATATTCCATAAAATTTGTAGATAAGAAATTAAATGCACCGTTCATGGAGATTGTAGGTTGTACGTACGTATGAATGATACTTTCATTTAATTATCATCATAAAGGAATGAAAAATAAATGATAAATAAGTATTTTATAATTAAATAATAATATATATGTTATATATGTTAAATAATTTCATTAATTCCATTATTTATATGTTCCATGTACTCCATGATGGAGTCATGTCACTTTGAGGGGCGGTAGTCCGCACTTCCTCAAATGAAATTATCGTATTTACATATCATGGAAAGAATAAAGGTATATTTAAAAAAATTATTGTCAAATAGATATGATATAAATATAATATATATTATATATAAATACAGTTCCATCATAATGGCCACCATGATAGGTGGTAGGAAAAAATTGACTAATCATCGTTTCGTGAGGAAGTAGTTCGTCATACACAAAAAAAGTAAGTTTGTATCCATTAGATGAAGGTGTGTTTAATTTTAGTTTGAATAATTCTCATAAAAACATCATATTATATTTATTATAATGTTTTTGTTATTTAATCAAAGAATAATAAGATCATAGGGAGTGGAGAAGGAAAATTATGGAAAGGAACTTGAGAGAAGACGTTACCTCTAAATCGGGTAACTTCTTTTGATTTGAGCCAAAAGGATTTATTTAATTACCTTCTACTAAAGTTAAGGATTCTAGGAGGAAATGAGTGATTTTGGGAGATTATTTGAGAAGAATTTGGACTATCCAAGGGGCTTTAGATTTGTGAGTATATGGTTATAGGTGGTGGTCTTTTATAAGAGGCAGGATGAGTACTTTAGAAAAGTCTTGAAATATTATTTTATTATTAATTGATTTTAATTTTCTAATAGTCCAAAAATAATTTATATCAAATATATTATGCTTTTCAGTTTTATCCCCATCATACAATTAAAATTAGACAAGTTTTTAATATTTTTTAACTCTTATATTTTTTGTTTAACCTTTATTTTACCCTTTTTAATCTTACCATGATATTTTATTATTCAATCTTTGTGGGTTAATTTAATTACCATAACATGTAAAATGATGCAAAAGTCTCATTAATGATATATTTTTACTTATAATAACCATTCGGTTTAATCTTAGATTTTTAGGAATTTTAAAACATTTAATAAACTATTTTATATTTTAAGTTATGAATTGTGTCAATTTTGACATTATTCATACTTAACTTTTTCAAAAAAATTATAAAAACATTATTAATTCGAACCAAAGACATAAAATCGTCCCTAAAATTTCAATTTCACCTATAAAAATCTTGGATAGAATCAAAATGTTCAAATTATATTTATTTTATTATTTATAATATCATTTATTTGAATCATTCATTAGTAAGGTAATCACTGCATCATCAGTGTGTCATAAATAAATAAATTTATTTAATGTAAAAATATTATAAATAAAATACCATGATTTATGAAATCGTTTTATATTTATAATGACTTTTTATAGTCAAAAATATCATTTATATAAACCAAATTAAAATTGTTTTAGTAAAAGACACATGTTTATGTTATATTTCCCTTTACTTTAAATTAAATATTATAAAATGCCATTTTCACACCCAATTGGATCAATGGGGGTCCTAAAATAGACCCAAGAATAATAATGGTTGTACATAACTCTTACAATAGCATTAGGACACATTTTAGGGTAGTTTTATATTGTTATAATATTATTTTTTTACCCTTATTTACCTGATTTACCCTCTAACCATGGTAAATAAAAATAATTACTAAAATTAATATTCATAATGCCCAAAAATAAAATGTACCTATTTTCACAATTTTAAACTTATAATTACAAATATAGAATTAATTTTTCCAAATCCAAAACACAAAATTTTCAGAAATTAATTCTCGTTTTCAAAACTAAAACGCGGGTTTTTAAGAAGTAAAAACTATCAAAAGATTGACATGTGTATATGTCCAATTTAAAATTGAAATTACTTACAATTACTAGAATTAGATTAAATGATAAAAACATAATCCAATTACCCTTTAAACACAATTAAAATGATGATCTAACTATATAAATAAATTAGATGACAAGCCATTTTTGAATTAAAATGTTGTATTTTTCACTATTCATTAAAAAATGAAAATTATCAGAAAATTATCAAAAATTTAACCAAAGTAAATTTTGATATCCTTATTATATATAAAAAGTTTATTTTTCAAATATAATATATTAAAGTGAAAAAAATTAAAAAAGATTTCTCCATCAAAAGGCGGTAAAACTACCTTTTAAAAATATTAGAGTATTTTTTGCTTAAAATTGGATTCATTCTCATTTTAAGCCTCTAAAATTCAGTGGATAATGTAAAAACATCTAAAAATATGTGTAATAATATCATTTTCAGTTATTTTCATTCCTTCAAATACAATGGCTAGGCGTTAACTAACATTTAAAATAATAATAATATTATTATATTATTTTTCTGTATAACTCAACATTGTGTGCAACATAAGATTTTGGAGAAACCTGTTGTTGTGTGTCGGGTAAGCTATCGGAAAAATATTCTTATTTAACATAAAATTGATATCTTATTCATAAATATTAATAGATATGGAAATTTATTATTCTATAAATACCTGGGTCGTTACATCATTCCCCCTTTTGGAAATTGCGTCCTCGCAATTTTAGAATTGGGTTCGAAAACACTATTGAAAATATCACATTAGAAAAAGAGTCAATAAAACTATCAGTTTAAAATAAATAAAGATAAGTACAAATGTCACCTTATATATCATATTATAGGTCTCCCTATAGGAAAACATGGACATGGATGACAAAACTAACTCTCAAAGACTAATAGAGAGTTATAGAGACCATAATCACTAGAAGGTTGTCCATCACAAAACCATAATTATGTGATGGTTCAAAAGACCATTGAGAAATGTAAACGAATAATGTTTCTATTTTAAGATCTTTTTTATAAAGTTGAGGAATTAATTTATGATATTTACTAAGAATATATGAAAACATACTTACTTGTCAAGTAGAGTTTCATCCTTTAATAAATATCTACAACAAACTCATCTTTTCTCTAAACGATAAGTATTCAAGATGACTTGGTCACAACTGAAGTGCTAGAATCAACTTCTATAGGATCACATAATCCACAAAAGATGAACTATATCTTTTCTTGTCTTTAGAAATTAATCAAAACCAAAATAGTTAGTACAAGATCAGATAATCCCAAAAAATAATAATCCTTTATAAAAAGAAATATTACTCCTAATCTTCAAAATTTAACAAAAAATACCCAAAGATCAAAAAAGACCATTCAATAAACAATTTTCCTTAAAATTATTCAAAATAATCCAAACTAAGATATAAACCCAAAATTTAGAAGTATTTGATCGCATAGTCTTCCAAAATAAATATTAACATTTATCACTAAATAACATTACATACTCTTAAAGTCTCATAAAAGTAATTAACTTAATAACATATTCTCCATGATAGGTTAATAATTTCTATAAATAACCCAAATCACCATTTTACACAATAAAAACATAAATTCTTCCAAAATAAAATTCAACCACTACTCCTCAAATAAAATCCTCCAATATTCTATTTTCTTTAGGCATATAGTGTTCCCAAAAGAGAAAACATCTTCCAAAATAACATTTATCACTTAATCACCAAATCATTTTACTATACTGAGGATATGAATTTTATAAAACATAAGTTTCAAAAATTAACCTATTCTTGATCCATAAAATAATTTAACTAAAAATTGTAAGACATACATTGATTCCTGTGGCCCTTTCAGACATAATGGGTTATCACCCATCTTACGGGTTGTCCCTTTTTATAAAAATAAAAAATAACCCTAACATGTTTTAACTTAAATGGTTGTATTATACTTCTCATTTTCATCCCAAATCATAATGAACTCAATATCTTAATTCATGAAGTCTTATATATATTGACATCTTATTATTTCACCTCCATATGATAAATAAAACTATTCCCAAAGAAATAACATCATACCTTGATCATGTTGTCCACCTAGTTTCATCGTCGTCTTGTTCACATAGATATAAGGTCCATGCATTTCAAAAATGATTTAAAGATCCTTCAAAGTCATTTTCTTTCTTTATCCCAATACACCTTGCACGCCTTGGGTCATATGGGTGTTTATAGAGAAATAATTTTGGAAAATAATAATGTATGACAGATAATTTCAAAAAAATTGATAAAACATGATTTTTATAAAATATTCAGACTGACTTTGAGTTTAAACTTTCAATTAATGGTCCTTTTAAAATACTATAATTATGTTCTTAAATTCTATATTTTAAAGGAAAATATAAATAGGTTGCACAAGGTCCTCCTTCTACATCACCTTTTTCAAAATCATAATACGCATAAAAATCATGTGATAAGGTAAAATATTTGAAAATGCCTTGATAATATTTACCTTTCTTAAAAATATGAGAATATTGGGAAAATAGGATTTGATTAAATAAATCCCATGATCTATGATGGTATCGATGTATAGTGGATGTGTTTGATATCTCAAACAACTGCTTTCAAGTGAGTTGTATGCTTGAAAAAGTTTCACAATCATCTGAACATGGATTTATAATAATTATTGTAATCATTCCATCAGGAAGAGATATGAATATTGTTTGAGATATTCCTCCTTTTATTTTTAACAGACTTTCCTTGATCTGAAAAAGTTATAAAACAAGGATTTAACTGAAAGAATATATATATAGACATACTATATGGTTATCCAAAACTATTAATCCTTAAATTTTTCTAAACCGACCTCTGATACTAACTATAAGTCACAGTCATTAAACCTTACATAATATTGAGTTTTGATAAAGAATTTACATTATTTCACATTGAGGATATTTTCAAGTTTATATTTTTATATAATTAGTCCATAACAATTACATTACATCTCAAAAATTACAAATTAGACACTTCTACTCTATCCAAAAAAATCACAATAATAAAACTCCTTAAATAAAAGAAGAATTATTTTATTGATAAAAATATTCTTGAATTTATAATTTCTCTTATCCTTCCTGATACCCTGTGGAAAAAATTTCAAAAACTTTGGAAGAGTATAAAAATCTCAGTAAGGAAAATAAAATTAAGAATAAAACTGTTAGTCCATGAATATTTAAAACCCATGAAAACATCTTCAAAAAACCATATTTTTCACCCATAAAACATAAACTACTAAGCTTAAATCATGTAATCATAAGATTCCTACAAAAATTCATAGAAATCATAAAACATAAAGGTAACTTATGGGATCCATATCATACTTACATTATATCTTTCACAGATACATAGGGAGTTACCTTTATAGTTATGTTTAGAATACCCATCATAGTATATTCCCTAAATCTATTAGGATAAAATTTATCTTTTACCTCCTTTACCTTACCCAAAGCATTGGAGATATATCTTGGGCTCAACTGCCCTCGGTTTATTAAGGAACAAACCATATACATAATCAATGCCCAAAAACCATAACATTATCATAACATATGAACAAGAATAAAGGAAAAAATAACATTTCCACATTGCAATCACAATATATCATTTCAAGTTATTGATATAATCAATTCATTTAAAACATTCAAAAATAATAGTTTTGAATCAAAGTGTCCCATACAAATTTAAAACTTTTGTAAGAAATTTAAACTTTAAAACACTCATGTATATATAAATAAATCCTTATACCCATTTTGAAAACATGGGAATTAATGAGAAATATTTAGAAGAATACATCTTTAAAACATTTAAAATTATGTTTTAGATAAAGTGTCCCTTACCACTTGAGAAAATAATTGAATAAAAATAATTCAAGAATAAAATTAAAAAAACTTATAATATCATGAGAATAAGGATATTAATGATATAATATGTCAAATTACAGTATATACACCATATATAAGTGAATTGTTTCATAATAATAAATAAGTCTCAATGGAATGTAAATTCAAACAAAATCCCTTACAAAGATCATATCCTTGGATTAAGCATAAATCAATGACCTAATTATGTGTGAAAAATATAAATACACACAATATAAATTTATATTAAATGTAAAACAATAAAATTTCATTCACACATATTCTTTGAAAAACAAAAACAATAATATGGATATTTAACTCAATAAATGGAAATTGATTTAAGACTTCCCTTACAAAGTTCGTATAAATTACATAAAAATTTATCAATGGGGTAATTATGTGTATAAAAATTATATCCACTCAAAGGGAAGTGTAAATTACAAAATAAATAAATAAACATGGATTCCACACATAATCATGGCATGATATAATCAACGAAGTATGTGTAATACCCAATGAGTTGAAATTTAGTTTAGAAATTCCCTTAGAAATATCATTTGGTTAATAAAATAGATTGATTATTTTTATTAAATATAAATACACATAAATAAATTATAATTACATGATATGATATCAAAATTTATTTCTCACATAATCATAGAATGACATAATCAAGAAGTATAAGATTATCCCAATGAATGGAAATTGGGTTAAGAAGTTCTCTTACCTTGAATCCAACTTGACCCATTCGTTCTTTAATTTCCTGAAAAATAAACTTAGGATAATTTTTACTTTATTTATGACCTTTTTAAATTTTATTATTCATTTTATATCACTTATTACCATGTTATATCAATTAGTTAATTATGTGAGTTCATATTGGACATTTTGTCGATGTTTGGTACTAGAATCAAATAATGAAATTGTTTTTATGAAAATTATCCATGTGGTCAAAATTAAATCATATCCATAATTATATTAATGATTTAAATATCATATATATATATTATATTTGTATTTATAATTATCCATAAAATTTGGAGATAATAAACAAAATGCACCGTTCATGGAGATGGCAGGCAGTACATATGCATGAACGCTACTTTCATTTCATTATCATCATAAATGAATGAAAAATAAATGATACATTGGTATGTTATAATTAAAATATAATATATATGTTCTATATGTTACATAAGGTCATTAATTCCATTCTTTATACATTTCATTTATGGCATGAATGAGTCATATTACTTTGAGGGGGAGGTAGTCCTCACTTCCTCAAATGAAATTATCGTATTTACACATTGTGGAAAGAATAAAGGTATGTTATAAATAAAAAAAATTACAATAGTATATAGACATTATAAATATAATATATATCATATATAAATACAGTGTCATCATAATGGCCATCATGATAGAAGGTAGGGAAAAATTGAACGATCATTGTTTTGTGAGGCAGTAGTTCGCCGTACACAGAAACAATATGTTCGTATCCATTAGATGGTGGTGTGTGTAAGTGTAGTTAGAATACTTCTCATAAAAAAACCTAGTATACTGAGTATAATATTTTTTGTTATTTAATCAAATAATAAAAAGATCATAGGGATTGGAGAAGGAAAATAAAGGAAAGGAACTTGAGAGAATACATTACCAATAAATCAGGTAACTTTTTTTGATTTGAACCAAAAGGATTTCTTGAATTGAATTATTCCTAAGTTAATGATTCTAGGAGGAATGGAGTGATATTTGGAGATTATTTGAGTATAATTTGTATGATCCAATGGGCTTTAGAGGTTTGAGTAGGTGGGTAGAGTTGGATGCCTTTTATAAGAGAGGGGTGGGGAACTTTAGGAAAGTCTTGAAATATTATTTTATTATAAATTAATTTTTGGTTTAGAATGGTCCAAAACTAATTTATTTACAAGAAAAGATGATTTTAGGTCGTATCCTCATCATCCAATTAAAATTAGACAAGTTTTGTATATTTTTTAACCCTTATATATTTTGTTTAACCTTTATTTTACCATTTTTAATCTTACCATGATATTTTATTATTTAAACTTTTTGGGTTAATTTAATTACCATAACATGTCAAACGACCCAAAATAGTTTTATTTATGATATATTTGGACTTATAATAACCATTTTTTTGAATCTTATATTTTTAGGAATTTTATAACATTTAATAAACTATTTTATATTTTAAGTTATGAATTATATGAATTTTGACACTATTCATACTTGACTTTTTCAAAAATCATAAATATTTGATTACTTTGATCCAAAGGCATTAAGTAATTAATAACACATCAATTTAATCCAAAAAATTTGTGTATGACATCAAAATGTTCAAATTATATTTATTTTAAAATTTATAATATCATTTATTTAAATCTTTCATTAATAAGGTAATCACTGCATCATCATTGTGTCATAAATAAATTTATTTATATAATGTATAAAAATTATAAATAAAACATCATGATATAGGAAATATTTTTATATTTTTAATAAATATTTATAGTTTAATATATTATTTATATTAACCAAATTAAAATTATTTTAGTAAAAGATACATTTTTATGTTCTATTTATCTTTAATTTAAATTAAATATTATAAAATGTCATTTTCACTCCCAAGTGGCTCCATGGGGTCCTAAAATAGAACCAAGGGTGGTTTTATATTATTATAATATTATTTATTTACCCTTATTTACCTAATTTACCCTTTAACCATCATGAATAAAAATAATCACTAAAGTTACTATTCATAATCTTGAAAAATTAAAGGTACATATTTAAAAAATTTGAACCATATGATTATAAATATAGAATACATTTTTCCAAATTCAAAACAAAAAATTTTCAGAAATTAATTTAAAATTAATTCTCTTTGTCAAAACCAAAAAGTGGGTTTTTAAAAAGTAAAAACTATCAAAAGATTGACATGTGTTTATGTCCAATTAAAATGTGAAATTACATAAAATGGAAAAAATGCATTAAATTATAAAAACATAATCTAATTAAACTTTAAACTTAATTAATATGATGATCTAACTATATAAATAAATGAGATGAAAAGGCGGTTTTGAATTAAATTGTGGTATTTTCACTATTCATTAAAAATAAACATTATCAAAAAATACCAAAAAAATTGACCAAAGTATATTTTGATGTATCACATCTATAGAAAATTTATTTTGTAAAATATAACATATAAATGTGACAAAAACTATTTTCAAAAAGTTTTATCCATCAAAAGGTGGTAAAACTACCTTTTAAAAATATTAGAGTATTTTATTCTTAAAATTGGATTCATTCTCATTTTAAGCCTCTAAAATTCATTGGATAATGTAAAAAAATTTAACAATTGTGTGTAATCATATTTTTATGAGTTCTATTCATTCCTTCAAATAAAATGGATAGGCGTTAATGAACATTTAAAATAATAATATTATTATTATATTATTTTTTGGTATAAGTCAACGTTGTGTGCAACGTAAGATTTCGGAGAAACCCATTGTTGTGTGTTGGGTACGTTATCAAAAAAAATTCCTCTTTAACATAAAATTAATATCTTATTCATAAGTATTAATAGATATGAAAATTTATTATTCTATAAATACCTGGTTCGTTACAATTAGTTATTTTGAATGGCATTACTATGAACTCATAGTGCCCATACCATGTACGAAAATCAGTCTTGGGGATATCCTCCTTATTCACCCTAACATGGTAATATACTAAATTAATATCCACCTTGGATAAGTATTGTGATCCACTTATTTGACTGAACAATTCATCAATCCATGGTAGAGGATACTTTTTATTTATTGTGATCTTGTTGAGCTCACGGTAATCAATTCAAAGGTGCATTGACCCATCCTTATTTTGGATGAAGAGGACTGATGAACCCCGAGGTGAAGCCCTTAGGCATATGAACCCTTTATCTAGATTCTCCTATATTTGTTTCTTCAAATTCTAATGTTCTAATATATTCATTCTATATAGATTCTTAGATAATGGAAACTCCCCAGGTACAAACTTGAATGAAAACAAAAACACTTCAGTGTATTCCCTCGCAATGGGAATTATCATTTGAGCTAGATATTATTTCTCAAAGGAAAATATTATCCATGCTTGAGATGTTATTTCTAAATAAGATTCATCCTCCTCCATAAACTTATACAGAATGAGCAGTCGATTCGCGATACAGGGAGTGATTTACTTCTCAAGGAAAATTATGTTGGATCTATATAGGTAAACCCAATACATATCCATAATTGATTTAAATTACACCAATGGGACTATAAAAATATTCACTGAGAATTTAATCCCATATATTTTGATATGGGAGGAGTTATATACTTGGGATGTAATAATTTAACCATTTTTTATTTTCACTGATAGCTCTACTTCCATGCTTTGTGGTGGTGCTTGAATAGTTATACTAAACATTCATGATATGAAGGAATGCGTAGAACCATAAATAAAAAGTATGTTCACTACTCTTGAATTAATAACTATTGTACCTATCACCACTTCATTTTCAGGATCCACCTCAGTGGTTGTGATGGAAAAATCTTTCTCTTTCCACACCTTTGAGAAGTGTGATGTTAAAATTTCATATCAGTATTATATTTCTCCATAGGATCACCAGAATCAAACTCAATTTTTTTCTTCTTATACCCATGATACCTTTATGATTCTCCAATATCTATTTTAACTTTGAGGGAACATTGGACAATTTCTTCATAGCTATCAATGTACTGGATCATTAGGAATTTTCCTAAACTAGGTTTTAGCCCACCAAATATATGGTCAACCTTATATTTGGGGGTAATGAAAAAGATAGAGGTGTATCATGCATGTATTTTGAATTTTACCTCATATTTCCTGATATATTCATCATCTTTTTTCATGAGGGTAAAGAAATCACATTCCGTTTTAAGTCAGAGAGTGCAAGGAAAATATTTATCTAAAATAATTTTCCAAAATTCCTTCCAACCTATCACTTTGATCTCTTCCTTGGGATATGTATTCTTGATCAATGTACACCACTAATCAGCTTCTCCCTCCATATGATAAATAGCCAGTAGAACCTTCTATTTCTCAATACATTTAAGGATGTAGGAGATCTTCTCAATGGAGTTTATCAATTGTTTCATGATTAAGGGATCAGATGATCCATTGAAAGTTGGAGTTCTTTTCCATATAAAGGTTTCAATTGTAGCTTGTTCTTTATTAGAGGTATGTTAGATCTTCTCATTATCTAGGTTTCCATTCAAAACCTAAGTCATATGATATATTATCATTATAAATTTCACTATTCCTACTCCTATTGGGTTGGGCATCTCTTTTGGGCAGTCATCATAATATCCTGCACATTGGTTTTTTACTCGATTCTTCCTATTTCTGACAATTTTATAGAATAAATATAAATTTAGGATGAGTATTTTTAAACAACTAAACTCATATAACGGAATCCAATAATATTAAAGGGATAAACGTGACATTTATTCCTTAACTAATAAATTTCTAGGCTTCAATATATGTTATCTATGATCTATTTCCTAACATATACTCTTACACAAATTTTTTATTCCCTTAATAATAGTTAATAATGAGATTATTAATTTACCAAAGAATATCCCCCCAGGAGTTTCAAACTAGATGTTTAGTAAGGCCTATTTTCTTGCACCAGTTCTATGTCAAGTCTAGCTTGACGTGGTGTTTTCAGGTTTTACCCCTATGTACATCTATAGTAGAGTTGTGTCCACTTTTAGTGTCCAGAAAATGATGTATTTTATTGATTAACCACTTAATCTATGCTTACCAAAATTCAGGTATGTTTTCTTATACTTATTATTTTCTATAAGGATTTTACTATAGTTTTCTGATTATAATCCCAAAAATAACAAATCTTTTTCTTTGATACCAACTATGAAAAACATGTACTTTATTAAAAATTAATTCATGAATTATTCCATAATATTTCACATAATACAACTTTAAAGATCAAGAATTATAGTTTATTTGGGAATTAGGTACATTACATAACAACTTAAAATAGTAAATGCATCATCTTTATTGAAAACTTCCTTAACATTCTCATACTTAAAACTACAAGGGATAACCTTGGGACATACATAAGAAAGGGGTGAGATATAAATCACAGTAAGGGAATAAACATGTAATAACATGAAGAAAGTATTACATGTTAGAAAATATTCATATAAATGGAGAATAAAAGGGGTGATAATCTCAAACATGGATAACGAAACATGATATAGCATGATAACATAGAGGTAACATAGGAAATGTGGAAACAACTTAAAACACTACATCATAAACAAAGGTCAAGGATATCTTCCAGAACATAATTAATGAAAATGTCCCATGATAGATTAGGTTCACTCCTTAATCCATTTCATGGAGTCTCATGATACCAAAACATTATCCAATGCATTATAGTGCTATATAATTTCTGGCACACCCATCACTTCCATTTAATTCTCATGCTTAAGTGTTCCACATAGATCATAACATCGAATCATTTTTCATCACTTTTTATTCCATGATCAAGGAGTGTGGAATAAATAAATTTGAGTCCCAAATAAAATAATTATAAGTGAATAATGGTGAAAACCCTTAATAGAAAATAGGTAATGGGTATTCACTACACATTTTTTTGGCATGGAAAATCGTAGTGATGTTTCGAAAGCATAACGACATTACATAAAATTTAATAAAATGGTTTTATGAGAGAAAAAGGGTTATATAATAATTTTTAAATAAAATTTATAGTGATAGGTATATGTAAAAATGTATCCTAACATTATAAACTGTAAATATAAGGTATAAGATAATGAATAATCTTGAATAAAGAAGATAAGGAAAGGATCCCTTACCTTGACAGTGTAATTACAAATGCTTGGGAGGAGCTTCTTGAGAGATTTAGGGAACATTGGGAGGACTCTATAGAGGATAATGATGATTAAAGACGTGATCCAATTATTTTTAGTGAATATAAATGGGAGATTATGTGGGTTTATATAAGAAATGATTGGGGAATTCTTTATTATTTCTCAAACATAGGTTTTGAACTCTATATAATAAAATAACCAAAACCACAAAACTTCTCATGGTTTTTTCACATGGTTTCTACCAAATTAGAGTGGTTTTAATTATTTTATAATTCTAGGGGAAAAACTTAATAAAATAATACCCTTGTTGATGTAGAAGTGAGTCATACTCTTAAATAAATGATTTTAAAACCTTAAAATATATTAATGGTTTTGGAGGATTAATACAGGCTTTATAAAATTTACCAAATAAACATAAAATCAAATTATTTTAAATTAAAAACATATATTTGGTCATGGATACCCTTTATAGAATTTCTTAAATCACTTTTGGGTCATTATGATTTCATAATACACACCGTATATTTATATGATATTTAATTTTTACACAAAAATTCAACTATCTCAAAAAAATAGGAAAAGTCATTGTTGGATAATTTAGACATTATGATTCCAAAAATAATATTTATTTTATCCAAATAATTTTCTAAATATGTGAATTTTCATTTTTAAAACAATAATTTACATTTATTGAGAAATGCTGGTTTTTTTACAATGATAGTTTTTTAACCCTTATAAAAATTTCATATGAATTTATAAAAATTATAAGATCATTTTTATTTAATAAAAATTATTTAATAATAATATTTTATTAAAATATTATTTATTTCAAAAATACATTAATTAATGAAAATTAACTTCTTAATTCAAATTGAATTAAAAATACAATTTGTGTTTTATTGTACCAAAATCAAAATCATTTATAAAGTAACAATAAAATGAAAATATATTCATTATTATATTCAATATACATATTCATATTATTATATTCATGATACATATCCCTTAAATACACCAAAAAATTCTCTAAGCGTAATGTGCGTGATGGTGAGAATTTCATGGGGTGGTTCGACGTACATGGATTGGGTCATGATATCGGTGAGCTTAAACTTATCTCGTAAATGGTTTTTATCAGGCTTAATTTATTGGATATCAGTTTGGTCTTGGTCAAGAGAAAATCACATAGATGTTATCTCCATTAGAAGCTCAGATAAATGTGATTCATATGGTCTGATCCATCTAGTTGATGTCATCACTTCCTTTTTTTTGCGTCAATTAGATTTGTTAAAACCCTATATATATACTAATCATATGATTGATTTTCAATAGATAACTTATCAATGATTATAATTATTAATAGTCTTTTGAATCTGATATGATATAATAAAGCAAAATAAGTTCATGTGTTTTATATAACCATATTACACAATAATACATTTAATTAAATTATAAGGGGAATTTTATTTATAAATGTTCGATTCGTTACACTAGAGGCTATCGAATAGAATCTGGGGTATGATAAGTATATTAGAGAGACTATACCCCCTAGATTCAAGTTTTATAACACAGTGGAATAATATTCAATAACAATAAATAAACATCAGAGTTAGGAAATAATGTAAACGATATAATACAGTGGAATACCAACAAACAAGATAACTGAAAATCCAATAAATAATAAAGAAATAATGTAATGACATTCTAGAATGTAACTAAATTTCATGATAGTAATAATAAAAATAAAATAATATAAGACTCAAATAAAGTCTCAAAATTACTCGGTCATGAACCCCATTTCAGTTCCATCTCCATACTCCATCACATCTGGAAAGCAAACAATAGCAAGGTCCTTTCCCCTTGTCCAAACCTATATCCATATAATCTATTGGATTCCAAATGGAAGCCCAAATATAGTGTGATTATAACTCAGTAGTTTGAAACCATCGTGTCTTAAAAAACCAATCTGATACGAAGTGTATGCGATAAAGTGATAAAAAGGTGTATTAATTAATTCAATAATTAATAAAATACCACATCAACCTAATTCAGCTCCATGCCAAAATATATCTAATCATGTCTAACGACCATGCCAACCACAACCATATAACCATGGTAAAACAAAAAACTAGTTAAAATTTCTATTATCATTACAATATTCGAGTCAAATCCCTATAAGCATTACAACATGGGGCTGAGAAGAGTCAACTCTCGATAATAATTGGAGTATGGGACTGGCCTGATCCCTCTCAATATCAGTATTATGGCATTTAAGTGTGCATGTTCTAGGTCCATGAATGATATATAAGCATTTCAAAATATATATCATTACCAATCATAATAGCATAGATATCACAATACCACATCATAATCCATAATGGTAAATTATGTTAATTACCATTTTTCTTTCATTTACCTCTTTTATTTATATCACAATTGATCAACAGTCAAATCAATAGGAAATAAGCCATAACATAGGGATTATATATCTATAAATCACATTAGGTCTCATTTTCTACTAAATACAATTCAATTCATTATTCAATTCAATTATATTCAAGGTTTTCTCACCCAATGGGTAGCCATAAGCTAGGTCAAAAACCAATTTAATCCAATAGACTTCAAAGACTAATCCCATTCATAATTTAATTATTTCATGCACATTTTATGTTGGAACAAACGTAATATTACATATAATTATAAATTATCAAACCATGGGGTTAATATTTAGACCCCCTACCTTTAACAAATGATGAACACAATGCTTCCAATGGAAAATTCCCATGAGGAAGAAGGTGTGGATGATCTCCAAGTGGTTTCAAGATCAAAACTGTTCAATATCAAAACCAACAATGAAAATGGTAAAGTGATTACACTGCAAAGGTTTTATAACCAAGGGATATAAGAGAAGAACCTAATCAAAAATACTTACAAGGTATTCCTTACACAAACACGATGTCTAGAAGGGAGGTTAGCACTCCAAAATCTCCAGGAAGATACCCTAGGGTTGAGAGG
Source organism: Viscum album (assembly GCA_963277665.1). Lineage (NCBI taxonomy): Eukaryota > Viridiplantae > Streptophyta > Magnoliopsida > Santalales > Viscaceae > Viscum > Viscum album. The sequence goes on along the minus strand of CAUJRU010003369.1, from coordinate 34,749 downwards.
AGAAGTATGCAACGAAATAGAATAAAATTCATCCATCCAACATAATTTAAAATAGAAAGTTGAGAAATTAATTCGAGTGAAATTTAGTTACATGTCGTGTAAATATTTTTAATGGGATACTCCAAAAAAACCCATTGCCTCATATTATTTTATGAAAAATACCCAAAAAATTACACAATGTGTAATCTATTTACATGGTCTATAAATGTTTTAAAGATGGTTTTTATCCGAGTTTTTTTATTAAATAACCCAAAACCCTTCTAAATCTTATCAACTCACCAAGAACCCATGATAACACGTGACCCATTTTACCTAGACTCCATTAATTCAAAAAAACATCCATCCCTGAACTTTAAGTCATTTTACCCAATAAAGGCTCTCCGTGTAGATCCTATCCAGTTTTTTTCAAGTTTACTCACAAAATAAGACTGTGTTTATTCAAATAGAAAACATCCACAATGGAAACACAATCGAAATAAATGTTAATGAAAAACTCATAGAGAGACGTACCTGAAAAAATATGGGATCTTAAAACCTCCCCACCATATAAAAATTCATCCCTGGGCTACTCTAAGCATCATTGTTAGGTCTTAATGAACATGTCTAGACACTGTGTCAACATATCAAACTCCCTATCCTAGGTCTTCTCCTAAACTCACCCATACTTTTACTACACTCAAACCAATGGCATAGTCCTGTCCTAATGATATTTCTCACTATGATCCACAAACTCTATCAGATGCTCCTCAAAGAACGCATCAGCAAAAAGATCAATATCTACAGAATCTATCCCATGGGAAGGGTATGTATGATATCCTTGAAGATAAAACATTTGAAACACGTTTTTCAAGTCACTGTAGTGTTGTGGAAGTGCTAAATGATATTCCACTGGACTGACCCTATCCACTATCTCAAACGGACTAAAATATTTGGGTGTAAGTTTTATATATTTCTTGATATGACTTTGCCTCAATATTTGAGACACACAAAGGAAAACATGATTACCAACCTTAAATTCAATAGGTCATATAAAACGTTCATCATATAATTTCTACCTACTAAATGTGGTCACCAACTATTTTCTGATCAACTGAACTTGCGCAGACATATCCTACAGAAGACTAGGCCCAACACGTGCTGACTCACCAGCCTCCAACTAACAATGAGTCAAATGGTAAGACCTTCCATAAAAATCCTCAAAATGTGTCATTTAGATATATTCATGGAAGTTGTTTTTGTATAAAAACACTATGAGTTCCATATACTTCTCCTATGAACCACCAAAATCCAAAACAAAGGCTCATAACATATCCTTCAAAACCTAAATAGTCCTTTAATATTGACCTTCAGTATGAGGATGATAGGACATACACAAAAGAACTTATGATCATAGAACCTTTATAAGACCCTTCCAAAAACATGATATGAAGTGAGGATCTCTATTATAAATGATACTCCTCAGAACACTGTGCAACCGAACCACCTCATTCCCTTAAATATTTCCTATATCATCAAGTGTGAATGTCTCCCTGATAGGTAAGAAGTGGGATAGCTTCGTCCATAGATCCAAAATCACCCATAAAGAACAATTCTTTTGGGTTATCCTATGTAATCCTATCATGAAATCCATTGTGACATCATCCCATTTCTACTCAGGAATGGGTAAAGGTTGAAAAATCCCATCTGGCCTTTAATGCTCAGATTTCACCTACTAACAAGTGAATCATCTAACCATGAAGTCTTCCACCTCCTTCTTCATTCTTGGCCACTATTAGTTTCTACAGATATCATGATGTATCTTTGTCAAACTAGGATGCACTTTCCACCTAGAATCATGAAATTCTTTCCTCATCTCATTGAGAAACCCTATTGGATCCTATACTCATCCACAAAAAAGAAGAGAATTTTCACTACCAAGAGACCATCCTGATGATTTCTCCCCACCAAATATATTTTCTCTTATAAATACACCCTCCATATCAGATAACTTCTCATCCTTAATTTGGTCCAAAATAATGGGTATAATATATGTCAAAAATAGATTTTTGCATCCCTGATACTCCAAAACATTTATATGCATGTCTTTAAAGAGGTCCATTATCCACCACTCACCGTAAGACTCTCATACTGCCTATATATTTTTATTTTAGCTAAACAAATTGACAACATAATTTATCTTTCCTAGTGTATAATCAAACTCAATCTCGAAATACTACATCTATTTTACCCACCTCCTATACCGAAGATTTAAGTCTCGCTAAGAAAATATATACATGAATCTCTTTTGGTTCATTTATACCACAAACCTATCACCCATGATATAGTGTCTCCAACATCTCAAGGAATGTACCACTGCTGCTAAATTTAGATAATGGGTAAGGTAATTTCTCTCATGTAATCTCAGCTTCCTAGATATATAAGCAACCACTTAATCTTATAACACTAGAACTTCTCTGAGTCTAACTCTGGATGTGTCATGGTACATGGAATATTCTTTTTCCAACATAGGTAAAGTGGGGATAGGTGATGATTTAATCCTCCCTTTAATCTCTGGAAAATCTCTTGCAGAAGCTTCTAACCAAAAAAACTTAACCACTTTCTTCATCATCCCATACATCGGTGCTTTCGAATGGAAAAAATCCTAGAAAAGGCATCGATAATAACCTACTAAACCCAAATATCTCCAAATATCAAATAAATTCTTGGTATGTTCACAAGATACAATAGCTTCAACTTTCTCTAGGTCCAATGAAACTCTTTCCTCTAAGATGACATGGCCCAAGAAGTGTACTTTATTATTCAAGAAACTGTATTTCGTTAGCTTGGCATATAGGTAGTGCTCTCTCAATGTACTCAAGATGATGTCAAGATGTTTATCATGATTGTATACTAACAAAGATTAAACTAAGATTTATTCAATGAAAACAACCACAAACTGATCCAAAAAATGATGAAAGATCGTATTCATCAAGTCCATGAATAATGCAGGTGTATTGGTTAAACCAAATGGAATCACTGTGAACTCATATAAACCATACCTACTCCTAAAATCATTATGAGGTATGTACAATGGTCTCACCCTTAAATGGTGATAAACTGATCTCAAATAGATCTTTAAGAAGATATTATCACCTCTCTACTAATTAAAAATATGATTAATGTATAGATAGGGATATCAGTTCTTGACCATCATATGGTTCAACCTCCGATAATCTACACATAAGAACAAAGACCGATCAATTTTTTTGGAGAAGAGAACTAGAGAACCCCAAAGAGATGGAATAGGTCATATGAATCCTTTAGATTCTAGATCTTCCAACTAAACATTCAACTCCCAAAGCCCTATTGGTCTTATTTTGTAAGGCATGATAGAAACTAGATCAATTCCCTGCACCAACTCAGTCATAAAATAGATATATCACTTGGGCAGTAAGCCATAGAACTCATTAAGAAAGACATCTTAAAAATAGTATACCATTGGAGGAAAATAATCCTTCTTCATTATACCATCATCTATAGAAAGATCAGTTATCTGATCCATGATACAATCTAATATGCATTGAGTTAGTCTTATATGGCTAGTCTAAATATCCCACTCACCTTTGTGAGAATAGTTACACCTTCTGGAGAGAGATTGGTAACTCTCCTCCTGTAATAGTTGATATGATCCTAGTATATAACTAACTAATCCATACTAATAATAAAGCCTAAACCTATAATTTCTTAGTATGGACGGTTCCCAAAATAATCAGTAACTACTAATATCTATGTAACACGCCTTGAAACATTTGATATTCTCTTAATCCACTACCAATGGTGTGTTAATGATCAATGTACCATCCAAAATTTTCACATCCAAGCCTAAAACATTTTAAAAAATAGAAGATAGAAAATAAAGTGATTATTCTATATCAAAAAAAGTGAAAGCTAAGGTAGATGATACAATAATCGTACCTCTGATGGTAAATGGTCAAGCATCCAAAATAGATGGAGTAGTATGCATAATGTGAAAATGAATTTCCCCTCTTCCCTACTTGGTACTATTACTCCTTCACTATGGTATCACATCCCCAGCCTCAGCATAAATGGCTAATGGAACTCCAACTGCTAGCCTGATGAAGGGAGGATGAGCCGCTTTCCTACTTAGGTACCTATCCCGATCCCCTCCCACTTGTCAGCTATGGAAGGTTTGAATAGAACCTTTGAAGTTGACCTATTCAGCCACATATACAACACTTGAATATGGGGTAAGAACACTGTGGGAACTTGTGGACAAACATTCCACATAGATAACATTTTAATGGAACATGATCCTAATATGGTTGTCCACTGCCCTAACTGCTCTTCCCACTAATTTCTTAGATAAAACTATCATAGTGGTGCTTCTTAATATTTGAAGAAGAGCTCCCAGTTTACCCTGTTGAAACATCATGGATGCTTCTTGGAGATTCTCTTAGATTCCCTTCTATGATGAGTGTCTGTTTCATCACATCCTCAAAACTACTCAAATTAATAATGCTCACTTATGACCTGATCTCATAGAGAATAACATCCTGAAAACATCTCACCCTAGAGATCCCATCAGCTTCCAAAGATGGAACGAATCACTATAGGTCAGTGAAACATCCAACATAGTCCAATACTGACATGCCCTTCTATATTATATGCATGAACTCTAAAGATTTTTAATCCCTTAATTTATTGAGATAGAAATAGATTAGGAACTTCATCTCAAAATACTACCAAGATAGATCATCCTGTTGTCTGACTTCCTCCAGAATATCCCACCAAAGCTTGGTACGTCCACAAAGAATATATACAGCAAGCTTCACACTCCTATTTGTGGGTGTATAGGGATGTTTAAATATTTTCTGGTTGGACTCAATTCAGAACTAGGCTACACGGGGTCCTCATTTACCAATAAATATAAGTGGATGTTGAAGCTGAAACTCCCTTTTCAACTCATACATCGAATTCATGGAACAAATAGTCTCTCTTTCCATATATCTCATGATCCTCAAGAAGCTGTAATGAAGTAGAACATCTATTTGATCCTCAGTGACTAAAGGAAGCTTTGGTTCGGTTATTTTTGGAGTGTACTAACTACCACTCTCCTAACACTCAAGTTAAAGATAAAGAGGAAGAATTTTATCTACAAGAAAAATACACACCTTGAAACACTAGATAACAACAAGGTAAACCTCAATAGGTGACTAAAATTGAGAACCACTTATTCTTAGTCTCTTTAGACATGGAATACAAGTGTTTTAGCAAGGCATAACAACCCATTTCATTTATTTGGTAAAACAGATATCTCATATCATAGTTAAAATAGTAAATTATACATCACATGAAAATAAAAACTTCCTTATCCTAAACAATGCATGACAATATATACCTATGTGTCTATTATGATGCATGCATAATCATCTCACACCCTACCGGGCCATGAGTATAAATCTCAAGAATCAATACTTCATAAAACATTAACCTCACACAATATGTGAATCACTCGGGGTGAAATAATATAAATTATAATAAACAAATAGTATAAAAAACAATTACATCCCTATGCACTTGGATTTTCCCCTATACATAGGTCAGTTACTCCCATGAACAATATAATTACCTAGTTATAGTACATCCTAGTCCCATTTATCCTTTCCCAAATACTAAGAAACATAAAATAATCTTGGTGTTCCTTTGATACCACTTTGTAACGTCCCCCAATCTGGCACTTTCTCATGTGTCTAGAAAGGGTTGGTTACGAGTCTTTAAGAAAGACTCCTCGTACACCAGAGACTACTGACTAGCAGTGAGGGTGTGATAAGTATAGTGGGGATACTATACCCCTGTATTCATAGTTTATATCATAAAAAATAATATTCAACAATAATAAACACATATCAGAGTGCATAAATAATGGAAACAATATAATACAACAGAATACCAACAATCAAGCCAACTGGAAATTCAATAAATAATAAAGAAATAATGTAATGACATAGTATAATGTAACTAAATGTCATTAAAGGAATAAAACAAGTAAAATACTATCATACTCAAATAAACTAAAAAGTACCTAGTCTTGAACCCCATGTCAATCCCATATCCAAACTCTATCCCATCCAAAAAGAAAACAACAGAAAGTTCCTTTTCCATTATCCAAACCTACATCCATATAATCTGCTTGAGTTCCAAACAGAGACACAAATAAGGTGTGAGTATAAATCATTAGGTTGAAACCCTTGTGTCTAAAAAACCAGTCTGATGAGAAGTGTATGTAATAAAGTTAAAAACATGTGTTTTGATTAATTCAACAATTAATAAAATACCACATCAAACTACTTCAGCTCCATGCAAGAATATCTCTTAGCATGTCTCATGAAAATTCCAACCACAACCATATAACCATGGTAAAACAAAAAATTAGATCAAATATCTATAAGCATTATAGTGTCTAGGTTAAATCCCTATAATCATTACAGCATGGGATTGGGCAGAGCCCACTCTATATAAGCATTACAAAATCGGACTGGCCCGAGCCCACTCAATATCATCATTACATTATATAAGTGTGTATGTGCCAGGGCCATACCCTATATATAATCATTGGAGCATAGATATCAAGAACTATCATATAACAACCCATACTTTACATACATTGCTAATACTTCAAAATTGAAGTACACTTATTACAACATATAACAAAACCATGAAAGGACCGTATAGATATAGTGTCTTTAGAAACTGGGAAACATAAAAAACTGGTTCATAAATCATCTATGTTGTCTCCCATTTATTTCATCATATATAGAGTCCATTTTTGGCATATACTACTTAATAACCTTTTTCCTGACCTGGGGAAAGAAAACATACAAAAGGGTGAGCTCAAATGCTCAGTAAGGGTAAACAAAAGAAATATCAATCACATCATATTCATAAGAACATAACATTTTGGAAATCTTAACCTGCAAAAGATATTATAATTTCATAACATGGGATAAATCATAGTAGTGAAATGTAATCCCAATAATCATAACTTAAAACATGAAACTTTGTGGCATACACAAATAATCATAGAGAATCATTTCTTAGTAGTCAAGACTCATATCCAAGACTATCTTAGTGGACAAAGTCCATTTCTGAACCGAGTTCACTCCTCGTTTCAGTCCTTTTTCACTGAACCGGTTTAACCTGTTGTTCCAGCCATGTCTATCTCATGAGATATAAATCTTTACCCAATGCATTGGAGGGATATATAGGTCCCACCCATCTTATAATGATACCATTCTTATGTGTTCCACAAAATAAAAAAAAATCATACATCATTGCATAACCCATGTAATAAAAATGGGATTCTTAAACATCGTGACATCATAAAACAATTCATATAAGATAAAGGAATTCATAAAAATAATTCCATCACAACATAATCAAATCAATGTAATAATAGGGATATAAACAGAACCCAATATTTTCTTAGATGGAAAATAATTTTGATAAAACACTTGCACTCCATTCTTGAGGAAAATATCCTTTCTACTTCAAAAACATTTTCCTTTCTTAACATGTCATATAATTTTGAACTAAAAGAAGTTGATTAATAATAAACTTGAAAACTTGTAAAGTAATATTCATGGAAATAATTTTCTAAAAATCCATTCATTCCATATAAGTTAAAAAAAAGACATTCTTCTCATACTTTTTTCGGAAAAGTCAAAAAGTACCTCGTACGAAAAATGACAAAATATTCCTTGCATATCTTTTACTAAAAACTCACTGAAGGGTAAAATTGGATATAAAAAATTGTATAAGGATGTAAATATTACATATTGAGGAAACATGGATGTGGATGATAAATATTCCCCAGTAAATTCTGAAGTATAAACAATCTCGGATAAAAATGAGATTGCAAGATTTTCCCTTACCTTAGGTCTGATTTGCTTCGTAAGTGTCCAAACCTCCTGTATAATGATTTAAATAATTTCATTGATCTATTATATAATCAAACTCATTGTTATTATATCATATATGGCCATATTCTTAGCTTCTTATTAGTAATATTTCATTGCTACTTGTTATTCGGGTGTTTATTACTTTTTGTTCTTATGCGTGTTTTGTCGAATAAATTCTTATTATTCTATTTAGGTTATAGATACCTCATTTCCAGAATGGTATTAGTGTAATATATATCATATTCATTCATTTAATTCATTTATATAATCATTATGCAATGAAGATCATGTAGAACGAGTCGCATCACATCGTGGAGACGGTATTCCGTACGTACGCACGAGCGATGATATTGTTCCCATGATCGTGGAATTGTATTGGAGTGTATGTATACTATTTAAGAATCAATATAACTTTAAAATAATAATATATAGTTATTATTTACACCATTATACCCATCCAAGTAAGGTGGTGGTGGAAAATAGATTACACCACAGCGTGGATACGGTATTCCATACGTACGCACGTGCGGTGATTTCATTTTCCGTAGCATGGATAGACGGTGAAATGGGGTTGTTTCATACTTATAATAACATACCAGTATATGAGTGATACTGATGTTATTAATTCATAATGAAACAACTAAAGAAGAAGAATTGGAAGAAGAAATAAAGTTGAAAGAATCGGTAACGTACATTACCTCTTCTTTGAAGCGCCTCTTTGAGACCTCCTCTTAGGGCACTAAAATTGGTCTTTGAAGAAAACCAGGACCTCTAGGATGTTTCTAGGGAAGTGGAGAAGAGAATTTGGCAGGGTTTGGCCGAGCTTGAAGGCTCAAAGTGGTGTGAGGAAGAGAGGGAGGAGGTGCCCTTTTATAAGGGAGGAGAGGGGCACCTTTGAAAAAACGAAAAATATTATTTTATTATAAACTCATATTCGGTTTTTAATAGCTCAAAATTGATTTATTTAGAAGCTAAGGTGGGTATGGATATAAATCCTCTCATAAAATAGAATTTAGACAAGTTTAGGTTTCTATTTTAACCTTATCATTTAGATTTAACTTTAAGTTAGATAATTTAACTTTTACCGTGTCTTCTTGTTTTCTTACACTATAAGGTTAATAAACTTACTATAACAATCCAAAAGAACCCCAATTTGTTTATTATTAATATATATTACCTTATATAAGTCATTTGGCCTAACCTTATATTTTTAGGAATAAAATAACAATTAATAATATAATATTTTTAAAAAAAACTATTTTATGTCAATTTTGACACTATTTGGTAATTGATTTTTGTGAAAATCATAACAGAAATATTATTTAGAATAAAGTTAATTAAATCAATAATAACATGTATTATTAACCTAGAAAATTATTTTAATTCATAAAAAGTCTCAAATTACATTTATTTGGGTATTTATAACATCAATTATGTCAATATTTCATTAATAAGATAATTACTGCATCATCATTATATCATAAATAAATTAAATTATTTATTGTCTAAAAATTATAAATAAAATACCATTATGTAGGAAATCTTTTTAGATTTCTAATTAATATTTATAGTTGAATTTATCTTTTGTATAATCCTATATTAAAAATAATTTAGTTATTAAACTTTGATTTTAACTATTCTAACCCTTCTTTAAATAAATTAATAATAAATGTCCTAATCTAATCCAAGTGGGCCTAAATGGTCATATTTTATTCCTAAGTTTGTTTTTGGTCGAATTACACTTATCCAATAGAATGAGTACATGTGTTAGGGTAATAATAATAACATTTTTACCCTTAATTACCCTATTTACTTTTAACCGTGGTAAAAAAAAGTAAAAAGTTACTATTCACCAAAAATTATTTTCATCTCATTGAACCACATTTTAGTCCTTGATATTAACCGTGTCTCTCGAATTTTCGAAATTCCACTCACAGAAGCAGTAAAATTAAGTTTTACGTAAATTTGCAAATTCTCCTAGGAGGTTGGTAAAAGACGGTGAAAAGTTCAATAAAATTTTTATATATCTAAAATTATTATAAAATGACTCAAATAAATTGCATTGAACTTATATAGGTATTATGTATAAATTTTGACCTAAAATAAATTTAAATAAAATAAATAATTATTTAAATAAAAATTCGGTTTTTAAATAGTAACCCAGTGTTTTCACTATTCATCAAAAATTGAAAGTTTTCAGAAAAATACCAAAATTTCACCCTAGGATAACTTTGATATTCCAAATCCAAAAATGAAGTCTATTTTGAAAAATAAAATTTACAAAATTTCAAAAAGTGGGTATTACTATTCATAACGGCTAGTTTTAGTAATATTTTAATAGCATATCGTTGTTTAGTGAAACTCGGTATTGCGTACGACGCAAGCTATCGAGGAAGGTCTCGATTGCGTGTAAAGAAAGTCAAGCTAGTGTTGTGTGTAGTGAAAGATTCCTTTGATGATTTATATAACATAAAAACAAAATATTTCTCATAAAAGTATCGGGTGTTACATTCTACCCCCCTTAAAATGAATTTCGCCCTCGAAATTCGTCACTTTGTAAAAAAATAGATGAGGATACCTCTCCCTCATCATATCTTCAAGATCCCATGTAGCTTCTTCAAATTGGAAGTTCCTCCATAAAACTTTCACCAAGTGAGTGGTCTTGTTCTGTAGGACTTTTTCGCTACGATCCAGAATCTATATCGGTAGTTCTTCATAAGAAAGATCTTTCTCCAGCGGTACAACTTCTGAGATGAGTACATGTGAAGGATCAGGTATGTACTTTCTCAGGAGAGATACATGGAACACATCGTGAACTTGGGAGAGATTCGGTGGAAGCGTCAATCTGTAAGCTACCTTCCCAACACGATCTAGAATTTTAAAAGGACTGATATATCTATGGCTCAACTTTCCCTTCCTTCCAAATCTCATGACCCTCTTTCAGGGAGATATTCATAAGAACACTTTATCACCCACTTCAAACTCTAGGTCTTTTCTTCGGTTGTCGGCATAACTTTTTTGTCGACTCTGAGCTACTCTTATGTGTTGTTGAATAGATCTGACCTTTTCTATCATCTCATCAACAAGATCAGGTCCTAATAGCTTTCTTTACCCAACTTCATCCCAGCAAGTTGGAGTCCTGCATTTCTTTTCATAGAGAGCTTCATAAGGAGCCATCTGAATACTGGAGTGAAAGATATTATTATAAGAAAATTCCACCAAAGGTAGGTGTTGATCCCCACCACCTTTGAAATCCATAGAGCAAGCTCTCATCATATCTTCTAGAGTTTGAATTGTCCTCTCAGACTGAATGTCTATCTGAGGATGATAAGCAGTGTTGAAACTCAACTCTGTATCCAGAGTATGCTGAAGACTTCGCCAGAACTTCGAGGTAAATCTTGGATCCCGATCAGATATAATGGAAAGTGGTACTCCATGCAATCTTACCACTTCCTTTACATATATCCTGGCAAGCTGATCTAGAGTGAAATCATCTCTAATAGCAATGAAGTGTGCAGACTTTGAAATATGATCAACTATGACCCAGATAGCATTATTGCCTTTGGATATTTTAGGAAGTCCGGTGACAAAGTCCATAGTGATGTTTTCCCATTTCCATTCAGGTATGGGTAATGGTTGTAACATCCCCTTAGACTTCTGTCTCCCGGCTTTAACTTGCTGACAAAAAAAGCATAGAGAGACATATTCAGCAACATCTCTTTTCATGCCATCCCACGAGAAGTACTCATTCAGGTCCCTATACATCTTCGTGCTTCCAGGATGAATAGAGAATGAAGAACTATGAGCCTCATCCAGCTGCTCCTTCTTTAATTCTAGGATGGGAGGAACACAAACCTGATTCCTGAACTTTATTATCCCATCACAATCAAGGTTGAATTCAGGAACATTTCTCACCTTCTTTTGTAACTCAACATCTTCTTTCTGTGCCTCTTTAATCCTCACATGTATAGATGGTTGAACATTCATTGAAGAAAGATACGATTTTTCCCCTTCCATTATAATTCCAAGATCTATCCTTTGTAAATCCATAAATATTGGATCTTTTTGTGATCCTCATCATGGATAAGCTGGCATGGTCTTGTTGACTTAATGCATCTGACACCTTGTTTGCTTTCCCAGGGTGGTAATGAATTGAGCAGTTGTAATCCTTAATCAGCTCCAACCATCTTCTTTGGCGCATATTCATCTCTTTTTGTGTGAAAATATACTTTAAACATTTATGATCAGTATAAATATCACACCTTTATCTATAAAGATAATTCCTCCAAATCTTTAATGTAAAGATTGCCACAGCTAACTCCAAATCATGAGTTGGGTAATTTTTCTCATGGATTTTCAACTGTCGTGAGGCATAAGCTATCACCATATCATTTTTCATAAGAACACACCCCAGCCCCTTCTTGGATGCATCAATGTAGATCAAAAACCTTTCTCCACTACAAGGAAGTGTGAGTACAGGAGCACTGGATAACCTTATTTTCAACTCCTTGAAATTCTCTTCACATTCCTCCATCTACACGAACTTAACTCCTTTTCGAGTCAACCTGGTGAGTGGATTAGATAATCATGGAAAACCTTTCACAAAACGTCGATAATATCCAGCCAAACCAAGAAAACTTCAGATCTCGGTTACTGTTGTTGGTCTCGACCATCTTTCGATAACTTCTGTTTTTGCTGGATCCACAGATATCCCCTCTTTTGAGATTATGTGACCCAAAAATGCAACTTTTTGAAGCCAAAATTCACACTTGGTAAATTTGGCATAAAGCTTCTCCTTTCTCAGGGTCTTTAATATAATTCTCAAATGATCTTCATGTTCTTCCTTGCTCTTTGAATAGAAAAGAATATTTTCTATAAAGACTACCACAAACTGATCCAGATAGTCTCTAAAGACTCTATTCATCATATCCATGAAGATAGCAGGGGCATTAGTAAGACCAAATGGCATCACTATAAATTCATAGTGTCCACACCTTATACAGAAAGCCGTATTTGGTACATCCTCCATTTTGACCCTTAATTGATGATACCCTGAACAAAGATCAATCTTGGAAAATTATTGAGCTCCACATAGTTGGTCAAATAAGTCATCAATGCGTGGGAGAGGATATTTTTTCTTGATAGTGATCTTATTAAGTTCTCGATAATCAATGCAGAGTCTCATTGATCCATCTTTCTTCTTAACAAATAGAATAGGTGCTCCCCAAGGTGACACACTAGGGAATATGAGTCCCTTATCAAGATTCTCTTGGAGTTGCTTCTTCAATTCCTGCAAGTCAATTGGGGCCATTCTATAAGGTGTCTTTGAAATAGGCAAAGCACCCGGTACGAGTTCTATTGAAAACTCAACTTCACGATTTGGTGGAAGACCCGGAAATTCCTCCAGAAAGACATCATCAAACTCCCGTACAATGGGCATATTCTTAATCGTGAGTTTCTCACCAACCATTTGAGATAAATAACCTTCATTTAGTGGAATCAAAACCCATAGGATCGAAGAAATTTCCACTGGAAGGTTATGTTCGTCCTTGCATCGATAGAATATCATAGATTGATCTGGAATATGAAATGTGACTTCCCTTCTTTGGAAATTGATATGAGATCCATATAGAGAAAGCCAATCCATGCCAATAATCACATCAAATTCCACTATATGAATGATCATAAGATTTGCAGGAAGCACTTTCCCACAAACTTCAATCGGAGAAGAATTATAAACTTTTGATGTGACTGATGTGCCATTAGGGGTTTTCACAGCTTACTCAACATCTAATTGTTGAGGTAATACGGTGATACCCTTAGAAAATTATTCAGAAATAAAAGAGTGGGTGGATCCAGAATCAAATAAAACATTTGCTACTTTAGAGTGGATGGTAATTGTACCTTTCACCACTTCGTTATCGTAATCCACATCGCTGATAGAAATTGCATGTGACTTTCCTTTGTCTTTAGCTTTAAGAGTTTGTTGACGTCGATCATCATCAAAAACCCTTGGATTAGGGCATTGATTGGCATAATGCCCCATTTCCTTGCACTTGAAACATTGAAGTGAAGTAGGTTCATTCTGTGTATCTCTTCCTTTGTTTGCATCATTAGACATCTTCTTCCCATTATTTTGACATTCAATTGCCCGATGACCTTCTTTTTCACACTTATAAAATTTGCTTGTCCCCTTAATACAATTTCCTCCATGTTTCTTTCCACACTTTGAGCATAAGGGAAAACTTGTCTTTTTTTCCATGTGCTCTATAGATTTTCCTTTGAATTCAATTTTCCTCTTCTTATCAAACCCATATGACTGATGGGTTACACCAATCTCCATCTCAACCTTGAGAGCACATCGAACAATTTCCCCGTAGCTATTGAAGTCCCTTATGGATAACTCCCTTCAAAGACTTGGTTTTAAGCCACTAAAGAATCGATCGATCTTACTCTCAGGTTGGATAATAATACCAGAAGCGTACCTTGCAAGTCTTGTAAAATTTTCTTCGTAGGTACCAACAGATTCGTCATCCTTTTGATTTAGTTCAAGAAACTCCTTCTCCATATTTGTTCAGAGAATACGATGGAAGTACTTATTGAAAAATAAGTTCTTGAACTCGTCCCATTCCATGGACTCAATTTCATCCCTTTGCCTCATATTCTTAATAAGATTCCACCATTGATCAGCATCTCCTTCCAAACGATACACTGCTAAGATGACTTTATCATGTTCAAAACATTGAAGAACTAAAAATATCTTTTTATTGGTACAGATCCATTGTTCAGCCACTAATGGATCAGAAGACTCACTGAATGAAGGTGGATGCTGCCTCATGAAGGATTCAACAGAATGTTTCTCCTTTGATCGTTTGGAAGTCCTACATGATTCATAGGTTGAGAAGGTTATGTGAGCATGGCTACAAGATTTTTCATTCTAGATCCCATAACGTTTGGTTGCTCAGGGGGACAATCATTGCATTGCCCGACGCATTCCGCATTAACACAGTTCCTTCGGGTTCCAGCCATTGACTAAAACCAAGAAGAATAGTGTGAGCAACACTAATTATAATAGGAAAACCACATAATCAAGAATAAAATTTCACACTTAAGTTCTTATCATAGGTTATTCATGGCCATTTCTAAAACACTAAGATTGTGTTCTATGCTTAGACTTATCCTTAGGGTTCTTACTAAGGCTTTCACTTCCTACTTTCCAAAGGTTGACTATACCTTTCCTCTGATACCAACTTTAACAACCCATACTTTACATACATTACTAATACTTCAAAATTTAAGTACACTTATTACAACATATAACAAAACCATGAAAGGACCATATAGGTATAGTGTATTTAGAAACTGGGAAACATAAACAACTGGTTCATAAATCATCTACGTTGTCTCCCATTTATTTCATCATATCTAGAGTCCCTTTTTGAAATATCCTACTTAATAACCTTCTTCCTGACCTGGGGAAAGAAAACATACAAAAGGGTGAGCTCAAATGCTCAGTAAGTGTAAACAAAAGAAATATCAATCACATCATATTCATAAGAACATAACATTTTGGAAATCTTAACCTTCAAAAGAGATTATAATTTCATAACATGGGATAAATCAAAGTAGTGAAATGTAATCCCAATAATCAAAACTTAAAACATGAAACATTGTGTCATACACACATAATCATAGAGAATCATTTCTTAGTATTCAAGACTCATATCCAAGACTATCTTAGCGGACAAAGTCCATTTCTGAACCGAGTTCACTCCTCGTTTCAGTCCTATTTCACTGAACCGGTTTAACCTGCCATTACATCCATATCTATCTCATCAGATATAAATCTCTACGCAATGCATTGGAGGGAGATATATGTCCCACCCATCTCATAATGATACCATTCTTATGTGTGCCACGAAATCAAAAAAAAATCATACATCATTGCATAACCTATGTAATAAAAATGGGATTCTTAAACATCATGACATCATAAAACAATTCAAATAAGATAAAGGAATTCATAAAAATAATTCCATCACAACATAATCAAATCAATGTAATAATATGGATAGAAACAGAACCCTATATTATCTTATATGGAAAGTAATTTTGATAAAACCCTTGGACTCCATTCTTGAGAAAAATATCCTTTCTACTTCAAAAACATTTTCCTTTCTTAACATGTCATATAATTTTGAACTAAAAGAAGTTGATTAAAAATAAACTGGAAAACTTGTAAAGGAAGATTCATGGAAATAATGTTCTAAAAATCCATTCATTCCGTATAAGTTAAAAAAAATACATTCTTCTCGTACTTTTTTCGGAAAAGTCAAAAAGTACCTCGTACGAAAAACGACAAAAGATTCCTTTCATATATTTTACTAAAAACTCACCGAAGGGTAAAATTGGATATAAACAATTGTAGAAGGATATAAATATTACATATTGAGGAAACATGGATGTGGATGATAAATATTCCCTAGTAAATTCTGAAGTATAAACAATCTCGGATAAAAATGAGATTGCGAGATTTTCCCTTACCTTAGGTCTGATTTGCTTCGTAAGTGTCCGAACCTCCTGTATAATGATTTAAATAATTTCATTGACTTATTCCAGAATCATACTCATTGTTATGATGTCATATATGTCCATATTCTTAGCTTCTTATTAGTAATATTTAATTGCTACTTGTTATTCGGGTGTGTATTACTTTTTGTTCTTATGCGTGTTTTGTCGAATAAATTATTATTCTTCTCTTTAGGTTATAGATACCTCATTTCCAGAATGTTATTAGTGTAATATATATCATATTAATTCATTCAATTCATTTATATAATAATTATTCAATGAAGATCATATAGAACGAGTCGCATCACATCGTGGTGACGGTATTCCGTACGTACGCACGAGCGATGATATCATTCCCATGATCATGGAATTGTATTGGAGTGTATGTATACTATTTCATAATCAATATAACTTTACAATAATCATATATAGTTATTATTTACACCATTATACCCATCCAAGTATGGTGGTGGTGGAAAATAGATTACACCGCGACGTGGAGACGGCATTCCGTACGTACACACGCGCGGTGATTTCATTTTCCGTAGGATGGATAGATGGTGAAATAGGGTTGTTTCATACTTATAATAACATACCAGTATATGAGTGATAATTATTTTATTACTCAATAATGAAACAACTAAATAAGAATAAGTGTAAGAAGAAATAAAGTTGAAATAATCGGTAACGGACATTACCTCTTCTTTGAAGCGCCTCTTTGAGACCTCCTCTTAGGGCACTAAAATTGTTCATTGAAGAATACCAGGACCTATAGGATGTTTCTAGGTAAGTGTAGAAGATAATGTTTCAGGGTTTTCCTGAGCTTGAAGGCCCAAAGTGGTGTGAGAAAGAGAGGGAGGAGGTTCCCTTTTATAAAGGAGGAGAGGGGCACCTTTGGAAAAACTAAAAATATTATTTTATTATAAACTCATATTCGGTTTTTAATAGCTTCAAATTGATTTATTTAAAATCTAAGGTGGGTATGGGTATAAATCCTCTCATAAAATAGAATTTATACAAGTTTAGGTTTCTATTTTAACCTTATCATTTAGATTTAACTTTAAGTTAGATAATTTAACTTTTACCGTGTCTTCTTGTTTTCTTACACTATAAGGTTAATAAACTTACTATAACAAGCCAAACGAACCCCAAGTTGTTTATTATTAATATATATAACCTTATCTAAGTCATTTGGCCTAACCTTAGATTTTTAGTAATAAAATAACAATTAATAATATAATATTTTTTAAAAAAACTATTTTATGTCAATTTTGACACTATTTGGTAATTGATTTTTGTGAAAATCATAACAGAAAGATTAGTTTGAAAAAAGTTAATTAAATCAATAATAACATGTCATATTAACCTATAAAATTATTTTAATTCATAAAAAGTCTCAAATTACATTTATTTGGGTATTTATAACATCAATTATGTCAATATTTCATTAATAAGATAATTACTGCATCATCATTGTGTCATAAATAAATTAAATTATTTATTATCTAAAAATTACAAATAAAATACCATTATGTAGGAAATATTTTTATCTTTATAATGAATATTTATAGTCGAATTTATCTTATGTATAACCCTATATTAAAAATGATTTAGTTATTAAACATTGATTTTAACTATTTTAACCCTTCTTTAAATAAATTAATAATAAATGTCCTAATCTAATCCAAGTGGGCCTAAATGGTCATATTTTATTCCTAAGGTTGTTTTTCGTCAAATTACACTTATCCAACAGAATTAGGACTTGTGTTAGGGTAATAATAATAACATTTTTACCTTTAATTACCCTATTTTTTTTTAACCGTGGTAAAAAAAGTAAAAAGTTACTATTCACCAAAAATTATTTTCATCTCATTGAACCACATTTTAGTCCTTGATATTAACCATGTCTCTCGGATTTTTGAAATTCCACTCACATAAGTGGTAAAATTAATTTTTATTTAAATTTGCAAATTCTCCTTGGAGGTGGGTAAAAGACGGTGAAAAGTTCAGTAAAATTTTTATATATCTAAAATTATTATAAAATGACTCCAATTAATTGGATTGAACTTATATAGGTATTATGTATCAATTTTGACCTAAAATAAATTTAAATAAAATAGATAATTATTTAAATAAAAAGTCAGTTTTTAAATAGCAACCCAGTGTTTTCACTATTCATCAAAAATTGAAAGTTTTCAGAAAAATACCAAAATTTCACCCTAGGCTAATTTCGATATTCCGAATCCATAAATGAAGTCCATTTTTAAAAATAAAATTTAAAAAATTTCAAAAAGTGGGTATTACTATTCATAACGGCTAGTTTTAGTAATATTTTAATAGCATATCATTGTTTAGTGAAACTCAGTATTGCGTACGAGGCAAGCTATCGAGGAAGGTCGCGATTGCGTGTAAAGCAAGCCAAGCTAGTGTTGTGTGTAGTGAAAAATTCTTTTGATGATTTATATAACATAAAAACAAAATATTTCTCATAAAATTATTGGGTGTTACATGTCATAATAGTATGGATATCATAATATCACATCGTAATCCACAATAGTTATTTATGTGAATTACCATTTTCTTTCATTTAACTCTTTTATTTTTATCACAATTAATCAACATTCAAATCAATAAGAAATAATCTATAACTTGGGAATTTTATATTCAGTGATCACCTAAGGTATAATGTAATGCTAAACACACTTTATTTCATTATACAGTTAAATTGTATTAAATTTTTTCTCACCCAATGAGTATCCATAAGCCAGGTCAAAAACCAATTAAAGCCAATATACTTCAAAGAATAATCTTATTCATTATTTAATTATTTCAGGCACATGTTACGTTGGAGTAATCAAAATATTTCATATAATTGGAAATTATCAAACCATAGGGTTAATATTTATACCCCCTACCTTTAACCGATGATGAATGTAAAGCTTCCAATTTCAAACGCCCATGAGGAAGAAGGTTTGGATGATCACCAAGAGAATCCAAGATCAAGACTGGTCAAGATCAAAACCAACAATGCACACAGTCAAGGGAATACACCGCAATGATTAGAGAAACAATATAAGGAAATAACCTAACCAAAAAGACTTACTGGGAATTTCTCACACAAAAGAGATGTCTGGAAGGGAGTTTGGAACTCCAAAATCACATGGAAGATGCCCTAAGGTTGATAGGAGAAGCCTGCAATAGATTGGAATAAAATTTAGATATATGACATACTATAAAATAGTGGGTCGGGTAATTACACGACATATAATCTAGTTATATATCATGTAAATATTTTTAATGAGATACACAAAATATTCCATCACCTCAGATTATTTTATTAAAAACACCCAAAAAATTACATGACGTGTAAATGTTCTATATATGGTTTTAGCCCATTTTCATTATTAAACAACCCAAGCCCCTTTTAAAGCTTCTCAAATCACTATTAAACTATTATAAGACATGAACCATTTTACCTAGACTCTATTAATTCATAAAAGCATACATCCGTGAACTTCAAGTAATTTTCCCCAATAAAGGCTCCCCATGTGGATACTATTTAGTTTTTCTCTAGTTTCCTCACATTCCAAGACTACATTTATTCAAATGGTATACATACACAATGGAGACACAATTGAAATAAAAGTTAATAAAAAACTCATAGAGAGACATACCTAGAAAAAGATATGATCTTACAAGTTTCCCATCATTAAAAAATTTAATTTTCTTTTGTAAACTCTTATCATCAAGTTTGTAATTTTTTATCTTTTCTAATAAATATGATTTGGTAATCATTTTTAAAATGAGTGATGTTTCTATTTCCCTAATAATTCCCATATTTAACTTTTCTATGCCTATGAATAAATAATCATTATAACTCCTCATCTTAGTCGGAACTCTATGGTCTTTACTTCTAAAGGCATCAGCTACCTTATTAGCCTTTCCAAGGTGGTAGTGTATTGAGAAATCATAATTCTTGAGTAGCTCTAAAAATATCCTTTTCCTCATGTTGAGATATTTATATGAAAATATATATTTCAATCCTTTGCAATCTATATATATCACATCTTTTTCACTATTGAGATAATTCCTCCATATCTTCAAGGAAAAAATTAAGACTTCCAACTCAAGATCATGGGTTGGATAATTTTTCTCATGGATCTTTAATTTTATTGATTCATAGGTAACAAATTTATCCTTCTACATATGTACATATATAGTTCCTTTATTTAATACATAAATAATATCAAAAACTCATCCCCTTCTGATGGTAATGTCAACATTAATGCATTAATAAACCTTCTATTTATTTCTTCAAAACATTCTTTACATTCTTATATCTAAAATAATATAACTCCTTTTTGTGTCAACATGGTTAATAGGTTTTATAATTGGGAAATTATTTAAAAAAAATTCCAATAGTAACCTGATAATCTAAGGAAACTATATACCTCGTTTATGTTTTCTAGTATAGGCAATTTTTTTACTACAATTTTCTTTGAAGGATCAACTAATATTCCATCCTTGGAGATAATATATATAGAAAAAAGAACTTAATAAAGTCTAAATTCACATTTTCTAAATTTATGATATAACTTCTTTTCTCTAATAATCTTAAGAATGATTCATAAATGACTCTTATTCTCTTTATAACTTTTGGAGTATACCATGATATCATCAATAAATACCATAATGAAATTACCAATATATTCTATGAACCCTTTGTTCATCAGATCTATAAAAATAGAGTGTGAATTAGTTAATCCAAATGTCATTTCACATGAGCCTCAGCCCAGTTGGTTAGGTCTCTCTAAGTGCATCCACGAGACCCAGGTTCAAAATTAGGCGGAGGCATAATTTTGGGTATTGTAGTAGGCATTGTAGCAGGTATTGTTCGATGTTGTAGAAACTGGAACTATTCACCTTGGGCCACTAGTTTAGGCTTGGAGTCCTTAAGTCCTTCAGGACACCCAGGACTTCAGGTCAGTAAGGCTTTCGGGCCACCTCATAGCATTTGGGCCACCTCAAGGCTTTCAGGGCCACCTGATTTGCAGTTGAACAGACAGATTCTACAAGGAACCGCTTCAGAGGAGGAAAGAGCAGGGCACATTCACTAGATCAGGGCTAAATAGACTTAGAAGAATTAGAGGGTATGGCATTTTCCATCGGTACCGCGCTTGTGCACCTCTGCACATGGACATTCTATCTTAATAGTCATGCAAAGGTAGATAGATAATCACGATACATATGTTGGGGAGGGGCGGTTTTCAAGTAGTCATAGTCTGTATGATTTTATTAAGACTTATGGGTCTTATAATGTCTCCAATCCTATGGGAAATTTAATACCTAAGCCTATGGGTCTTATAAGGGTTCAAATGTCATTAATAAAAACTCATAATTTCCATACCTTTTATGGAATTTTTTCTTTGAAATATTTTCCTTCCTTACTCGCAATTGATGTTAACTAGAATAAAGATCAATTTTTGAAAAATACTAATCCCCTTTAAGATTATCAAACGAGTCATCAATACGAGGCATTAAATACTTTTTATTTATGATAATGGAATTTATTTCCCTATAATAAATATGAAACCTCACAGTCTCATCCTTTTTCACAAATAGAATTGGATCACCCCATGGTGAAATAGTTGGGAGTATGAATCCCTAATCACATGACTCGTTTGTTTTTTTATTTAACTACACTAACTTCATTGCTTCCATTATGTGGGGAGTCTTAAAAATAGGTTTCATTTCAAGGATGAGATTAATAGAAAACTAAACTTTATGATCATGTGGGTGTTTAGGCAGTTATTTAGGAAACATTTCAATGTATTTTTGGAAAAAAAATAACATATTCTATCATAGGATTACCATTCCCATCCATAGGTTGTGTCTACTCATCTTATCCTAGAATTTTATTAAAGAGAGTTATTAGGGATGGATCCAGGTATGATTTATATGATGAAGTATCTATTTTAAAGATAAGTAATTCCAAATTTCCATCACAAATTGTAATTTCCTTCTCTTAGAAATAATTTTTTCCATTATACTTTGAAAACCAATCCATACCAAGGATTATATCAAAGTATTACATAGGTATAATAATCAAATTTTTTATTAGGGTACATCCAAGAATCGGATTTAGGATTAACTGACATATTTTTATTATAATAATATTTCCACTAGGTGTCTTGATTTATAACTCCATCATTAGTGTTCTAGAAAAATATTTAATTTTCTTGGAAAACATGGAATATATAAAAGAGCATGATGATACAAAATAGAATAAATCATTAACTAAATTTAAAGTTACGATCAAATTACCTACCACCACATAATTGGGAACTTTAAATTTACTTGTAGTGATTGCATAAGATTCTCCTTCTCACATTGATCTATTCTATGGTGACAACCCACGGGGCATCGTTAATTTCCTACAGGGATACACAAATTTAATAATTTATAAAACATAGACAAAACAACATAATATTTTGTATCTATAAAGTTTGAGTTTCAAACCCATAGGGATGATACGTATGTTCTAAATTAATTAAATAAATTTAAATTGAAATTTATTGATTTATTTGGAGAAAGAAATAATGTGAATTAAAGATTGGGTGTGAAAATCAAGAGAGCAGCTTTCCAGGTTTAGTGATTTTAAGGATCGTGCACTAGGGATTTAATTGATAATGGATTTATTCATGATTGTGTCAAAATTGGGTTAGCAAGGATCCTTGTTTTGGGTATCCTACCCTAATCCTATAATTGTACCATTGGAATGTTCATCTACTAGATTCAATCATAGATATAGGAGACCCAAAACTATGTTTAAATGTAATTAATCTAGATTGTGTAGTTATCATTTACAAAAAAGACCAATTAATTGATACAATGAAATAAGCATCCTCAATTCACACACAATGGTCATTTAATATAAAAATAAGATGAATTGGAATTAATAAATTGAGTTGTAGCAATCCAAAATAAGAATAAGAAATATAAATAATCCTTAACAGAATATCCCCCTATAATCACATCACCCAAAAAAAGAAAACTACTTGATCATGCCAGGCATGATGAGAATGAGCTTCATGGGTACCTGAAGAAGAAATCTGGCAAATAACGGTTGCGAAGCAGGGATATAAATTGTCACTTCATGCGTAGTGATCGTCTGTCGGCTTTGCGCTGACCCATATGGTCCCCAATGCATGGATCATCTTTGATGTGTGGATGAGGCATGAATAAATAAGAAAATTACATCAACCCTCATCCAAAACATCATTTACTTTTCTATCCATTAATACTTACATGATGTATAATATGGTTACACAACATGTAATCTTTATCAACGTCATATTTTAATATATTTCCTGTCTTGACCATTCACAATGTGTATTTGTGTTACAAATCATGTAAATTCTTTTCACAACGTGTAACGAATTCATGACTTGTCCTAAGAAGTATAAAATACATTTGAATCTATGTTGTTTCATGAAATATAGGACAATTAACTATTCTTCTCCCCTTTCTAGCTGAACTTTATCCTCAAAAACCCAGTATCGTGCTTCTAGTGATGCGAAGTAGTGAAAAGTGTCTTTTAGCTAAAATATTTTTCTCTTTTCATTCCTTTTTTAAATATCTATTGTTCCTTCCATAAAACACAAACCAAGACAATACGTTCCAACATTTGGAAAGAATACTCAATTTAATACAGAAATTAATGCATTTATCATTCTAAAATTCATGCATGAGATATATCTATTATGTGGTAAGTTACCTTGATATTTGGGGAATTTGTTGGAATAGAATCTCGTATTCTTATAGTTAGAGTAATATACTTTTATGGATTCTACCTTACCCTTTAATTCATGAGTATGATGTTCTTTCTCTCTATACTTAAAGCAAACTCTTGTTACATTTAAGCATGTAACAAGGTGTTTCTTTCCACACATATCACATGTTGTAAATCCCCCCATTCTTATCTTCCAGTTATCCATTTTTTCATTATGAGGTTCTCATTCATCCCCTTCTTCTCTTTATTTCCTTTTAAGTCATAAGACTTAGAGAAATATTTCTCTATCTTGACAGCACATGATATTACATCCTCATATGATGAGAATATTTGGGATACTAGTTCCCTTGAAATTATTTTCTTTAACACATCAAATAAATGGTTAATATTACTCTTTGGACTATGTATATAGTGTGAAACATTATTTTATAACTTTGTAAATTTATCTTCAAACATAGAAATATTTTATTATTACTTTTTTCTTAGACTCATTAATTATCTCTCCGTATTTGTTTATTGTACAGAAGGAAAATATTTTCAAAGAAAAGTAACTTTAAATATTTCTACTCTATACTCATTATTTCCTCGACGTCCTTATTGTTTTGAATAAATTATCATCGTTTATCCACATCCCCCATGGGATGATAAACTACTGTGAAAATCATGGCCTTTTCATTTCTTCCAAAAAAGTTAAATATCTATTATAAGTAACTTATACATTTCTCACCTACTAATGGATTTGTGATTTCATTTAATGATGTAGTTTTTTGTTACATGAAACAGTCTGACATTTTTACACTATGTTTGGGATCAGAAGGTTTCTCTATACAAGCAATGTTATCAGTCATAACCTAAGTCAGCTACCCTAATATAATTATCATTTGTTTATCTCCAAATACAACTTCATTGACTTTCCCAGTAGGGTAATCCCTACATAGATTAAATGTATTGGTATCGTTTCCATTTCTTCTACTCTACACCTTTTATAAATAATAAAATGCACTAAATTAGATCATAACATTATAAATCATAATGTATTATTCTAAAATTGTTGAAATACATAACATAAATTCAAAATTTATTCCTAGCTAATCTCAGAATCATAAGTTTAGTATCATAGGGAATATATTCAAATCATAAACATATTTCATAATGGTTTGTAAAGATCATGTGAACCAACCAAATCATATCCCCTTAAGAGTGTCTATCCATGTGTGCAATCTTAGGACCACTCATCATGCACTAGTGATGATCGAGTTAAAGCCCAATCCATCCCTTTTAGAGTTGTTACCCCTTGGGGTATTTGTACCATTTCCACATCAACTTGAAAGTATATAGAAAGGGATGTATTTTCTAAGAATCCAAACATTATCAACCTTACCAAAACTTTATGATATTATCCAATACATAGACTTAACCCTAGAAAATGTCATGGGGTTATGTTCTGTAATCTATGTTTTCATAAATCTAGTTGTGAAGGTTCCTACTAAACATTCTCTAATACCAAATATAAAAATCCTGACCCTAGTATCCCAATGTTGATGATTACTTTATTACATTAGCACTAGATATAAGTGATCACGTCCTCTGGGATCAAATATTTTAGTGGTCTTTGAAAACTAGATACATGAATGAATCTCACATTGCATTTGAAAACATAAAATACAATAGAGTATATTCTTTGAGAAAATTATTTTTCCTTATAATATATCATTACATATCAATCATATTACACTTCCTTTCATCCTGGTGAAAGGAAAAAATATAAAATGGTGAGCTCGGATGCTTAGTAAGTAAATGCATACAGTAGAAGCTATCATAGAATAAATAAGGCACGAATAATATAGATGAAATAAATAATGATCAAATAATGTCATATAATTAATCACATGAGCTTTAAACTTATCCATGAATAACATAACTATTAAAATAATTACATGGAAATCACTAACTAATTCCATAATGATGGAATTCATAATGACATACATCTTAAACATATCATCAAGGACTCATTTCAATACATCATACATAAATGTGTAAGGAATATGCCAAATACCCAACCTATGTTTTCTCATGTTCCCTAATGATACATAGAGGGGCTATGTAATTTTCGGCCCCACCTATCACTTAATAAATCTAACGAATTCATCATATAAATAAATAGTACAACTTAATCAATATTCCTTAATAATCAATAACTATTTATACTAGAAGAATTATCATACATAGTATAAATACTTTCCCTAGTCAAAATGATCATAATCCATCCAGAGAAATATATTTGATGGTTTCTTTAGAGTATATCCTCAGTGAAGTGTAAGATTTATCAAATAATGTTGACATAGATGAAAATTATTTTCAAAATCACTAGAATATTTCTTAAGGAAAATATTGTTTTTATTTTGAAATTACTTATTTAAAAAATAAAATTTTCCAAAACCAGTTAGGATAATTGTATCACTGAGAGGGGAGAGGGTGTATTAGTGATATCTTTTTCTTTTATGTTTCATTTTTTATGAAAAAACCTTAGGAACCTATTAAATATTACTTCCCTACTAAAAAAAATTCAAACACACATCCATAGTAACACAAGAGTTTACAAGGTTCAATATTTAATAATAATAGTTACCTCCTTGGTATGGTTTGAAAATGATTCAATGCAATGCAATACACTAGAAAAAAAATCATTTTGTGTGGAATACAATGAGTAGGATATGCTTTTTCACTCATGTATCACTATATAAATAATTCAATAGTGCATGTTCTCCTTCTATAACAAAGTATGTAATGAAAATTTTTGTAACAAACCATGTCATTGTTCATATTTATCAACTTTTACTAATATAAACTTTTAAAAAAATTATTCACTTTCTTAGCTAGAAGCTGGTAAGAACTTCCTAGAATTTTTAATAAAACTCAATATGATTTTCCCAATCCAATTTCTCAATATGAAAAATATATAGCTTTTTCAGAATATGGTTGAGACAATTCTAAACTACTTCTTCAATTCTGAAAACCCAATATGATGGTTATATGAATACGATGATCAACTGAATATGTTTAAATCTTTTCTCTTCTCCTTTCCATTCTATCCAAGAAACTTCTTCAAGAAAAATAATCTGGAAAAATCTATTATTCTCTCTAGATCTCCACCTTCTCTCCTCTTCACCATGGATAGTACTTCTGTTAGGAAAGTACAATATACTTCCTCCTTTTATACTCACCCAAATAATGGTTTTGGAGGGATTCCTGAAATTTTTCCCACTCAACCAAAATAATTGAATCATAAATTTATTTTGAATTTCATATGCATCTTGACTTCATCAAAACTTCTCAACTCTTCTCATTTCTTCTTGATCCTTCTCGAATCTTCTAACTTCAGCTTTTCTTCAAACTTTGTTTATAAACATTAGTCTGATTCCTCAATATGATTCTTTATTATAAATTTGATTATCTATTCTGATTGTCATTATGATCTGCCTTATTATGATGAAAACAAATATAAAACAATAGATTATTCTTTACCCTTTATCTTGACCATCTTAAGTGATAAAAAAAGTAATTCAACCTTTTGAAAATCGTTGACTATAGTATTGATAAAGCTTTGGATTTCTTATTTGTATTGGCCACCACATTATTTTCTTTTATTTTCATTCATCAGTCCCAAAAAATGCTTCCTCTGATGATTACGATGTCGTACCGAGTCTGATGGACCGATATCAGCATCTAAAACTTCATTAATTTAATTCTATTATGATTACAATACCAATATAGTTTCATCACAAATAATTCTAACTTTGATGAATACAATGACAAGCTGAATTTGATGGATCTACATCACCAGATTCTTTCTTTTTATGCTCTTTAACAATCAATACTAAACTTCTTTCTATTCTCTGATTATGAAACTCATCAACTTCTTTCATTAAAGATTAAAATCTTTTTCATTTTTTCTGAATGAAAACCATCACCTTTATTACGATCATACTCCTCACTCTATAAACAAATATGCATCCAGAAAGAACATTACAATGATCTTGAGACCATAAATATTTAGCTTCGCCAACTTTCTTCTTCTTTAAACATTTAAAAAGTATCATGACTCTGAATACATTGAAAATCAGCTTTAACATCATCAGACTTACCAAGGAAAGTATTATAACTTCCCTATCAATGAATTTCTTTCCATATCAGTATAAATACGATTGATATGATTACAATCAGCCTTAATATGATTTCAAACACCTTTTCTCCCCCTTTCATTCATCAAGATTGCATCACAAGTTTTACAACTTACTTATGATTTATGATAAATAAAAAATATAAAAGAATCATCATATTTACTTTTGATTCAGGCAGACTCTGATGCAACACCTCATTATGATATTCTCTTCCATTATAGACCTGAGGTGAGTCTAATGAACATTTTCATTTAGAAAAAAAATCCCCAATACGATGGACTTTATTAACCATTGTAAGTCATGTTTTCTTGAATGCAATGGTCGGACAAATTTTTACCAAATACAAAGTGAGGTTATTTCTGTTCTTCTTAAACATCCTTGACAATAAAAGATAATTCCTGAATACAATAATCAATACTTATCAACATGGTCCTAAAAATCTCCCCCGTTGGATTTTTTTCAATCAAGATTCATAAATCCCTGAAATTTGTAACCTTATGATATAGATTACTTATCAATAATTATAATCCTACATGAGCTAACTCATTGTAGGAAATAAGAATCATTGAAAAAACCATGATGTCCAAAAATAGTGATTATGAAAACATCTATAGCTTTCTTATTTTCCTCAACTATTATTCTTTACTAGAATACAAAATTTTGTTTCCTACAACCACTCCAACAAATAGTTTGAATAGTTCACACACTCACAATGATGGATTCACAGGTTACCCATAACTCCCCCTCTATACAAGCATTCTTTAAGGATGGATTTATGAAAAACTTCTCCCCCTTGACAAAACTATCCAAAGGTATGATGAGAGGGGGGAAACATACCTCAATCTTGATAAGAAGTAGGTTGGATGCCCATGTTTAACCTCAATTTAGAAAAAAGTTCCTTCAGTAAAGGTTTTGTGAAAATATCAGCAACTTTTTCAGATGTTGGAATATATCCCAGCTTCAATTCATTCTTCTCCACATGATCTTTGATGAAATGATATTTAATATCAATATGTTTTGAATGAGAATATTTTACTTAATTCTTGGTGTGTTTGGTTTCACTTTTATTATCACAACCCAAGATAAAGGGTAACATCACTTCAATAAGTAAGTCTTCTAATTGAGTCTTCATCCATATAAGTTCGGTAGTGGCTTGAGTAGCAATAACATACTCAGCTTCATCCATACTAAGAGTTGCTGAATTCTGTTTCTTTATATTCCAACTAACACATTTTTTTTCAGAAAGAAAACTCCACCTAATGTGGATCTTCTATAATCAATATTTCCTACCCAATAAGAATATGAATACCCAAAAAATCAATACTTTATGAGATATCATACATAATTTCGAAATTTTTTGTGCCTTTGATATATCTGAGAATTCTTTTTCCAGCAAGTAAATATGATTCTTTAGAAGCACTATGAAATATTTCACATATGGTAACAGCATAAAAAATATCAATTCTTGAGGTAGTAAAATATAAAAAAACTTCCAATCAGCTTCCAAAATTCTTTCTGGTAAGCTTATTTTCCTTATCCATCTTTAGAAAACTTTATTCCCACTAAAATTGGTGTGGAAATAGGTTTAGATCTTTCCATTATAAACTTTTTAAGAAGTTCCTTTGCATACTTTTCTTCAGAAAGAAAATTGTGTTTCTTCTTTTATAAAATTTGTAACCCAATAAAGTATTTTATTTCCCCCAACATGTACATCTCAAACAAATTTTTCATTTCTTTAGAAAATCTCCCACAAGATCTTTCATCATTCCCAAAAATGATAATGACATCAACATAAAAAATTGCAGTGAGGGAATACTCCTAACTTTCATTGATGTAATGATTGTTATCAACCCTTTCATTCTTAAAACATATATTCCTTAAGAAAGTATCCAATTTGGAATAACATACCCTCAGATCTTGTTTTATACCATAAAATTATTTCTTCAATATGTACATATAACTTTCATCTTTCCCAACAAAAAATCCACAAGGTTGTTTAATGTAAAATTCTTCATAAAGATCCCTATTTAGAATTTCAAACTTTACATCCATTTAAAATATTTTGTAACTTCTTTGTGAAGTAATAGAAATAAAAATTCAGATTATTTCTATACTTTCCACTATATATAAAGTTTCATCAAAATCAATACCTTAAATTTGTGAGTAACATGTGCACACTAATCTTTCTTTGTTCCTTATCACTTCACCTTCTTCATTCAACTAACTCGAAAAACCCACTTTGTACCAATAATATTTTTGTTATTTGGTTTA
Source organism: Viscum album (assembly GCA_963277665.1). Classification (NCBI taxonomy): domain Eukaryota; kingdom Viridiplantae; phylum Streptophyta; class Magnoliopsida; order Santalales; family Viscaceae; genus Viscum; species Viscum album. The sequence goes on along the minus strand of CAUJRU010003369.1, from coordinate 3,976 downwards.
GGTATTAGTTCTCATGTATCATTATTTTATATATAATTAATCTCTTTAATCATGGCCTACATACATTCTAGATACTCAAAAACTTCATTCACGTCATTTGAATCGAATTTTGAATACATGGAAGTATGAGTAATAACATTTGATGTTCTTATTATTTGAACCTTTTGATGTTGATCACTAATAATATTCTGAGCTTCCACTTGATTCCTCATCATTATATGAGATTTTTTAGATTCTTCCTCATCACATGAAATAGTTTAGTTTGATTCTTCTTGAGTAGGATCACAATTTTTTATACCTTTATCAGAATTGTTAACAAAAATTTCTTTGTCCTGTTCAACTTCATTATTTGTATGAGTATGTTTATATTCCACTACAATTTAAATAACATTCACATCAAAAGAATCAATAATTTTTCTTGTTTCTTTTTTGAAACATTTGTATCCTCTTACTTTCAGAGCATAGCCAATAAATATTCCACCTTCACCTTTTTTCTCAAACTTTCCAAGATTTCCACCTTTTTTCTTATAATATATGGACTCTCTAAAACTCTTAAGTGTTTCAAAAATGGAATTTTTTCATAAAACATTTTATATAGAGTCGTATCTGAACTTGGTCGGTAGAATAATTGATTTTGAATATACATAGTAGTACTCATGAATTACCTCTAATAGTAATGAGAAAGTCTATGTTCAAGTAACATATTTCTCCCCATTTCCACCATACTTCTATTCTTTCTTTCAGCTGCCCCATTTTGTTGAGGAATATATGGGGAACTATACTCATACCTAATTCCTTTCTTCTTAAGATAACATTAAAATTATTCATTCTTATACTAACCACCATTATTAGTTCTCAATTTCTTCACTGAATACTCATATTCCTTCTCAACTTTCCTCCTAAAACTTTTAAAAAAATTCAGAGCATCTAACTTATGTTTCATATCTCACAAGTAATGTGAGGAAAGTCATCAATGAATGTGACAAAGTAATTATCACCATTTGTTGATTATTTTATTAATGGCCCATATATATTGGAACGAATAAGTTCCAGGGGTTATTTTGAACAGATCTCTTCTTTCTTATGGACTGAGTTTGTAATTTTTCCTTTCTAAAGAATAATGCAACACCAATCACTTCTTCTTTGAAAATCAGGAATATCTTAAATGTTTTATATTTTTTATAATTTTCTCATGTTTATTTGACATATGTATCCCAACCTTTTATGCCACAATTGATTCTCTTCAACTATACCCAAGTAACAAGTTTTTTATATTTTACCAACTTCGAACAGGTTTCCTTTTGTACGTAAGCCTCTTATAACTATCATTCCATCTTCCTCACCTTTAACAAAAAACTCATATTTTCTGGAAAAAAATTTGTTACCCTCATCAAAAATGTGTGAAACACTTAACTAGTTGTGTTTCAGCCCATCAACATATAAATCTTTCTTGGATTTCAACTTTTCTTTCCCAATGAGGGATAATCCATCACTTTTGATTCTCAGGGATCCATCATTTCCAAATGTAACTGTTTCTTATTTAATGTCTACCACATTATTCAATAAATTTAAATATACTATCATATGAGAAGAACTACCACTATCAATGATCCATGGTTTTTCTCTTTTTGTAGCTTTCAAGAAGGTTTCAATAGTAAGATCTTTTTCTTTCTTCATCACCAGATTCTGTGAATTATTAACAAAATTTTATTGTGGTGGTAACAAAATAAGACATCCTTTTGAAAAATGCCTAGGTTGTTCACACCTTTAACATATAGTTTCTAGTGATTGGAACCTATTTTCAACTTTTACTCCAACCTTCTCAGGTTTCTTCAAAACAACCTTCTCGGACTTCATTCATTGAGAAGATTGACTCCCCTTCAAAATTTTCCTTCCATAACTTGTGGAATAATAATAATGTTATTGGTTAAACCAACACATATTTTTTGTATGCATGAATCCAAAAAAATACCAGCAGTTTCCATAGAAAGAATATTTGCCTCTGAAACTTCCATACTAACCAAATTTGTGAACATGTTTTTCAACAACCTTCTTGATTTTCTTATATGAATCATCAACCTTTATATTATCAATCAGAATCATCATTTTCAGCTCAATTTTATTTCCATATTTAAAGCAATCGTATATATTAGAAACTTTTCCATATTTCAAATGTTTAGAAACATTTTTGGAATCAGGGTTTTTAAAAACTTCTAGATTCTCCACTTTGTTAATCATGGATACATACACAACTTTACCAGCTTTATTCTTTTTAGAAACAATTACATATTTATTCTTAGCCTTTGAAGGTAACTTTTATTGATCCTTCTCAAGTTCATTATTATAAGAACTTTCACCAACTTTTGAGATAGAGTTTTTAAAACTTATATTTCTCTATTCAGCTTTAGAATGTTTTTTTTGAACAAGTTATGACTCTTCTTCTTCTAACATAAGCTTCACTTCTAGATGTTCATTACAATACTTTTCTTCCTCAATAGATTTCTTCAAATCATTAATTTCTTTTACCATCTTGAATTTATCATCAGGAAAACATTCTTGATTTTTTGTTAAAGAACTTTAATTTTTAAACTTCCTAATTTATTTCTCTTTCCTTCCAATATTTCTCAAGCATTCTTTCAATTCTTCTTTCAGCTGATATTCTAATTGAGTTTCTTCTTCTTCTGAATTACTACTTCTGAATTATTCATTATTCACTGTTGTAATAAATGTATTCTCACCAACATACTTATAAGATTTTTGGGATTCACAATCACTCTCTTTTTCTTCGTCTTCATATTTAGATAAGAAACTTCTTCTTTTGGAATTGAAGAATTTTATATATTTCCCTAGGAAAATGATTTATCCTTATCACCCTGTTTCTTCCATAATATTTTTAGCCTTCTTAATTCGTCATTACTATCCTCTTATTTCTTTCTTTGAGGAAAATTAATCGCAAAGTGCCCAACAGTTCCACATTTAAATCATTTCAAGGAAATATTCCCTTTATATTTATCTATACCTCTTCTCACATTTTTAGAAAACAAGGAAACAATATCATAAAGAATTTTACATACCTCATTTTAGGAATAAGAATCACCATATTTTTCTTCAATAAGAATATTCATTGACTTCTCCTTCTTGTCAGCCTTAAAATACATTTCTCTATCAACTTTTGTTTTTCTTTTCATAACTTTATCTCCTCATTTTCTAAGTGATGAGAGAGTTGTGAAAATCATCCAGAGATAATGTTTCAAGATCTCTATCTTCCAATAAAGAAACTTTCACATCAAACTTTTTGGGAAGGATTCTCAATATTTTTTCGACAACTATAAAATCTTCTAACTTTTCACTAAGACATCTCATAGTGCTAAAAATGTCATTTACCCTGGTAAAAAGTCCCCAATATATTCATACTCACCCATTTTAAAATCTCCACACTATGAAAAAAATTGTATTTAGCAGCGGTTTAAACTACCGCTAAATCATTTTGCGGCAGTTTTGGAAAATCACCGATAAATCGTGTGTCGGGAAATAATTAGCGTCATTTTTTAAAACCATCGTAGAATGTTTTAACGACAGTTTTTTAGCGGGGGTTTAAACCGTCGCTAAAACATTTTTAATTTTTTTTAATTTCATTTTATTTTATTTTATTTATTTTTTATTTTTTTTATTTTTTTTTATCTTTTTATTTTTTTATTTTATTTTTATTTTTATTTTCACAATTTATTTATTTTCATAATTTATTTATTTATTTATTTATTTTCGTAATTTATTTATTGTCGTAATTTATTTATTTATTTATTTATGCTCATGCCATATATAGAAATTCTATGTTGGGTGAGACTTGAACTCCTTACCTCTTACTTATTCTCCAAAGACTTTACCACTCCAGTAGGCTCTTCATGTGGTCAATAAATCAAATTTAATATACTTATATATATATATATATATTAATTGGAAAAATATAATACATAGC
>CAUJRU010003368.1:0-50687 GCA_963277665.1 Viscum album | reverse complement strand
GTATATAAACTCAAATATCCCATGCCTACACCTTAAGTTAGTAATCATTATTTCAACTTCCATCACCCACAACTGGTGATATCCAGACCACAAATCAATCTTTGATATCCATCCAACTCCCCTCATCTTTCCGAAAAGAGATTCTATCCTCAAAATGGGTAACAGTTCATTACCATTAATTGACTTGGTATAAGGTAGTCTGTAAAGACCCGAAAAATTGAAGAAAAGTTTTTTAATAATTTTCTTTGGATTTTTACAAGAACGCAGTTTCTGACGTCACCTGATTCCGAGGCCTGGTGTGCCCGTAATCATTTTCCGAAGTTAGGCTCGGGTACGTTCAGTGAACAGACGAGCGGGTTTTTCTAAATTTTGAACCGGTGCTCGGAATCGAATTCTAAGGGCACCGATAGAATCGTAGAGCTAGTATTTGCTTAGAAACTCCTCTTCCGGAGTTGCATTTTCTCGAGTGTGGTTTTTAATTTTTGGGCTTAAAGTTAAGAAATAAAATAAATTGTACGACAAACTTTATTTTATTTCACTTAAGCCACTTGGAAGCCACTTGAAGCCACTTAAAGCTACTTAATCTGATTTGTTGCTGATAGGGTGCTATCCAAAAATATAATACCCTCTTGGTAGGATATTTGTGAGGTAGGGCCTGCACGAGCCCCACCGTTTCTTTTTGCTAAGTAACGCACCCGCGAAAAACCCCTATTAAATAAAAGTCAACTGGGGCGTTTTCATAAAAAATTAAACGCTCCTATTAAATGGGCGGTTATTCATTGAAATTAATTGTATGAATTAATTTCGTTCGTTTCTTAATATTTTTTTGTTTTGTTGGCATGTTAATAAAATAAGGCCAACACACCTTCCTTTTGAAATTTTGTGTTAAGCCTTTGAAGAATCTCTAAGAATCTTCCTCCTTCTTCGCAAAGAACGTGAAGAACGCGAAGAACGCCAGCCCCCGAGGAAGAACACCGAACCCGCGGAGATCAGCGACGCGACGCCGTGTACCACGACATCGAAGATTCTCCCTCCGCGACGCTTCTTCCACGACGATCCAACCCCGCGACAACCTTCGATCGACAACGTCAAGGTAGGGGATTGCGGTCAATTATTTTTTCTTTTGTGGATTATAACTCGATATGGATTTAATTAATAAAATTAAATCTATTGTTTCTTGGTCCTCGGAGTCCATCGACTCATCACCGGATACCGCGACGTGACGCTCCACTTGTTCCGCGACGGTCAATTCCGCGAAGAACGCGCGTGCGACGACTTGACGAGGTAGGGAATTTATTTGGAAATAACTTTTTATTCACGTAGTTGTTTCTTCTAAAAAAAAGAACCTAGATCAAGTGCAATTTTAAATTATTAAAATTGTATTTGATACATTGTTCATGTGTTGATTATTTCTCCCGACTGTTATTATCTAACGCGGAGGGTGCGGGCCAAACAAACACGGCTCGACAACCCTCCGCAGTTCATCCTTGTTGTGCGGATTTGGCGGGCAACGACAAAACGTGCCGTAGAGGCGATTTAATGATCACACAGTGAAGAACGGAACCCGATAGGAACAATGACATAGACGGGAAAGAAATCGGACCACCGGAGCAACTCCAGTGGCCCACGGAAGCATCCGCCGGCGCGCCCCGCCGGCACGGCGGCGCCGGCCGCGCCCAGTGCGCCGCCGGTAAAACCTCGCCGCGGTGGCGGGGTGGTTCTGTGGCCGCGCGGAACCACAATTCAGGGACGCGGAGGCCCGGCCGCGTCCGGGTGATTCAGGGCGGCCCCCCGCGGGGGCCGCGGTGTTTGTCACGCGGGGGCATGCGCGCCCCCGCTTTGCTCGGCCGCTCGGCCGAGTCGAGCCAAACCGGCGGGCCGAGCCGGCCCGCACCCTGGCCTGGCCGGACCGGGTCCCGCCAGGTCGGACCGGGTTGGGTCGACCCGGTTCGGCCGACCCAAGGGGGTCGGGCCGGGTCGTCCCGGGCCGAGACCCCCCATCTTCGGACCGTTTTTGGTATTTTTCCTGTAACTTGTGCTACGGGCCTCTGAACGATGCACCGTCAGTGGCGATGCGATCTTTGGATCGAGACGGTCGTTTAGGTATATCGCACTCAAGGTTTCGGGATACTTTGAGTTCGTCCGAGTTTGTTCGTACACGAAACCAACCGGGCCCTCGGAGTGGAAGCGCTCATATCTTGAGCTTCGGACGTCTGATCGACGTGCCGTCGACTTCATTGAATTCCTCTAAGTGAGAAAAATATTTTGGAATACTCCGCCCGGGGTTTGGATGTAGGAGGAGTACGGTCCGGTTGGTTTTGCCTTAAAATCCAACTGGGACCCTGGGACGAAAAAGCCAATATCTCTCAGACCGGGCGTCCGATTGACGCGCCGTCTGCGACGTTGAGTTCCTCTTGACGATACGAAACTTTTGGATACATCAACTCTGTACTATGTGTCAGTTGATGTATCAGCCTCTCGGCTCGTGGAGCGGACCCTCCCGAACGAGCTTGCTGTGTGCGGGAACCCTAGAGATTTCTTCGACTGCTACTGTGACGACGATGACTGTGAAGAGATCCTCAGTGGATTCGACGGTGACGACTACAACACTCAGCGATCTTTTGTGGGTCAGTGCTACAGGTCCTGTGTGGGCCCGATCCTGTGTGGGTCAGCGCTCAGCGGTCCTGTGTGGGCCAGTGCCTACAGGTCCTTTGTGGGCCCGATCCTGTGTGGGTCTTTGCGGGGGTTAGTTACCTATTGATCCTTTGTGGGTCATATCCTTTGTGGGTCATTGCGGGGGTTAGTACCTATCGATCCTTCGTGGGTCCGACGACTTAGATGGATCAGTGATCATCTCTATCGTCATTTGAAGAAGTATACGTGTGTGAGCTGAAACTCTGTTTTACTTTCCTTTGTGGATTGTGTTGAGCTATACTGTGTGGATTTAGGTTTTACATTCCTTTGTGGATTGTGTTGAGCTATCCTGTGTGGATTTACGTTTTACTTTCCTTTGTGGATTGTGTTGAGCTATCCTGTGTGGATTTACGTTTTACTTTCCTTTGTGGATGGTGTTGAGCGATCCTGTGTGGATTTACGTTTTTCTTTCCTTTGTGGATTGTGTTGATCTATCCTGTGTGGATTTTACATTTTGCTTTCTTTTGTGGACTGTGTTGTACTAGAGCTCTGAAGTTGGAGCCGAGAGAGAATTGATGTCTTAGGTATATGTATGGGCATATACCTAAGCCATGTCGGATGTTACTTTGTGATTTTATATTTCCTTTGTGGTTTATCCTTTGTGGATTCTAGGAGACCTTCGGGGGTCTCGGGGTCCCTACTGAGTAGCTTATACTCACCCCTGCACGGGCTATGCCCGCACTATGTTGTGTTGGTTTCAGAAGACGAACAGCGCTGATCATGGTGGAGGCTTGCGGAGCAGGACGATACTTTGAGGTGGACCATTGGGCGGGACGTACTCGGAGCGGTCAGGTGGACCCGAGGAGTAGTGGAGGCTTTCTGTACCCACCCTTCAGGTGGGACTTCTAGAGGACGGCTCGACGTTGCAGATTTACCTTTCAGTTGTTGTTTATCCCTTTCAGTTGTACTTTACAGTTGGGCTTGTATTTCCGGCCCCCTTTACTTTTCCACACTTACTGTTGTACCAACTTTTACTTAATGTTTACTTTTCTTCTTGCTTACTCTGTGGTGCTTGTTTACTTTTAAAAGGCAATGCCTTCCCTTTTTATCGGGATTTACGCCTTGGTGCTAGTCACCAGCCCCTAGCCTATGGAAGGCGGGCTTGGGGTAGTCACGACATGAGCCCCGAGGTTGGGTCGTGACAAATTGGTATCAGAGGATTTCGGTTCTACCACAGACTCTGATCTTTCTTTTTTGTGAAGCAATAGTGTTTAGCGTATTGGTTGTGGTTATCAGTCTAGGGAGTCTAGTGTTGGTGCGGGGGCCGATGTATCCGTACACCAGGACCCTGAGTTCTGATTTCCGACTTAATGCACGAAAACATTGATTGCATGTGTGTTTCAAGTTTTCTTTGTGATTACTTCATATCAGATCTCCCGGTATACTGTTTTGACCATGGTGAACCTATTTCCTTTCAGGATGGCCCCACGAAGGCAGCCAGCTAGGGTTCCGAGAGTGGTACGTGACGACAGCCCGCTGAGCGACGAGGCCTCGGTACAGGGCCCTTTGACGGTGGAGGCACCGACAGTACCTCTACCCGCCGAGCCACCGATGCATCCATCACCAGCCGCTGATGATGCATGTCGCCTCAGTGCACTGCACTAGTTCCAGCGCCAGCGACCACCCAGGTTACACGGGGAGACGGACCCCCAGGAAGCCTAGGACTGGCTGGAGGCAGTTGTTCGAGTTTTCAGACTAGTGAAGACACCAGCAGACCTCATGGTGATCCTCGTAGCGAGCCTACTGCATTCAGCAGCAGGACGATGGTGGAGCTTGATGCTCCAGGTGCAGGATGAGGCCTCTCTCTTCTGGACAGACTTTGAGGGCCTCTTCTGCTCAGAGTTCGTCCAGACCACCCTCCGTGCGGTGCGCATCAAGGAGCTTCTTCAGCTACGGCAGGGCAGATTGACAGTCGCACAGTACTCGGCGAGATTCACTGATCTCTCGCGCTACTCGACCGACATGGAACGGGACCCGTTCTTCCGGGCCCGGACCTTCGAGTAGGGATTGAGACACGAGATCAGGGCATCGCTGATCTCCCTCATCATCCCAACCCAGGCAGGAGTAATAGAGCGAGCCCTTTTGATCGAGAGCTTTCTTGCTGAAACTTCTCCAGTGCCAAGACCTACCGCGGGGCGGCAGGTATCAGAGTCATCCGTAGCAGGCAGTCGGCGGATGACTCAGGGGTCCAGGAAGACCAGACCCTCACGCAGACGGACTCAGGACACTGGCTCAGCAGTGCGGGGCACAGAGCGTGGAGCCAGTCTTTCGAGAGGCAGGTAGAGATACACTTGCGTCGGGCAAGGTCACATGGCTCGTGACTGCCTGACCCACCGTGCCAAGGAGCAGCAGACAGTTGAGGGGCCACCCAGGCAGAGGAAGAGGATCAACCGTGGCGGTCCGCAGGGAGGAGGCGGACGAGGCAGAGGAGCTGGCTGGGCAGCAGGTGGTGGGCGACGCTTTGAGGCTCTACCACCACCACCACCAGGAGGCCCGCCCCAACCACAGGGAGCTGGCGGGTAGAGACAGGGAAAGTTCCAGGCATCGGAGGCCTACGACCACGGCGCGCCCAAGATTATTCGAGGTACGATATGTGTCTATTCCACCCTTGCTGCAGTTCTTATAAACACAGGAGCGAGTCACTCTTTCATAGTTGTTGCCCTTGTTCGAAGCTCGAAGATTCCGACAGAGACGTTGGCTCGATCCTTACGGCTAGAGGCTCCTACGGGAGCAGACGCGACAATTATGCACTGGTGCCGGCAGTGTGAGCTTACTCTAGGAGGTGAGAGCTTCTTCTGGGATCTTCTTGTAGCAGCGTCGAGGCCTTACGACGTCATCTTCGGCATGGATTGGTTATCTACAGTCCATGCACAGATTGACTGCATTAGGTGCAAGGTGCGATGTGTACGCACCGACGGGAGAAGGTTCACCTTCACCGGCGAGAAGGGAGCCTTCACAGCACAGGATGGACTTCTGAAGAGGAGAGGATAGCCCACCACTCATCAGTTGGCTAGCCTCGTCCTATGAGTCGTTGACGTGCAGAGTCCTAGTTTTCCTGCAATGGTGGATCTGTATGCGGACGTCTTTCCCGACGACGTTCCAGGGCTACCTCCTCGCATAGAGGTAGACTTCCATATTGACATGTACACCGGGACAGCCCCAATATCGACTCTAGCGTATCAGATGGCCCCTGGTGAGCTTCGAGAGCTACGGATACAGTTTGAGGACTTGCAGGGCAAGGGTTTCATCCGACCCAGTGTTTCACCCTGGGCTTCGCCGATATTGTTCGCCAAGAAGGCAGACGGGAGCTTGAGACTTTGGGTCGATTATCGTCGCCTGAACCAGGTGACAATGAGGAACATGTATCTGCTACCGAGGATTGGCGACCTCTTCGATCAGCTCAAGGGAGCATGGTGGTTCTCGAAGATAGACCTCAGGTCAGGCTATCATCAGCTCAGATTTTGAGATGAGGACGTGGTGAAGACGACCTTCAGATGTCGGTATGGCCACTATGAGTTCTTGGTTATTCCCTTCAGCCGTAACCAATTCTCCAGCAGTGTTCATGGGTCTCACGAACAGGATCATTCAGCCATAACTCGATCGATTTTTTGTGGTCTTCATCTACAACATTTTTATATACTCAATGACTGAGGAGGAGCACGCCTATCACTTGCGGGTTGTACTAGACACACTCAGAGAGCACCAGCATTATGGAAAACTCTCGAAGTGTCAGTTCTGGATACGTGAGGTCCACTAATTGGGATACGTCATTTCTGAGGCGGCAGTTACGGTGGATCCCGCGAAGATTGAGGCAGTGCTAGCTTGGGAGCCACCCAAGAGCGTGACAGAGGTGCGGAGTTTCTTGGGACTGGCTGGATACTATCGGAGATTTGTGACAGACTTCTCTAGAGTTTCGGCACCACTCTCAGCTTTGACGAAGAAGGGGAATACCTTTGTGTGGTCAGACAGATATCATCATAGCTTCCAGGAGCTGAGACAGAGATTGACCAGCGCAACTATCTTGAGGTTGCCTGAGGAGGGTGTAGGGTACGTAGTCTACTGCGATTCATCAGGGACCGGACTCGGATGTGTCCTGATGTAGGAGCGGGCAGTGATCGCCTATGGATCATGTCAGTTGAGGCCGCATGAGCAGAACTACGCTACCCATGTCCTGGAGTTAGCAGCAGTGGTCTTCGATCTGATGACATGGCGACAATATCTGATGGGCGAGCGCTTTACATTTTTTTCTAACCACCAGAGTCTCAGGTACATCTTCTCGCAGAAGGACCTGAACATGAGACAACGGTGATGGCTCAAGTTTCTCCAGGACTATGAATTTGAGATAGTCTATACTCCTGGGAAGGGGAACGTGGTATCCGATGCCCTCAGCAGGAGGACGGGCATTCAGCTACTTGAGGAGGTGACAAAGAAGCTAGCCGCTTTGTAGATATCCTTCGTGGATAGAGATGGAGAAGCCTTCCTTCAGTCTCTCATAGTCACTCCTCCACTACTGCAGCGGGTCAAAGAGGCACAGCGTGGGGATGCCGAATGTGAGATACGGCGTGCACAATTATCCTCAAGATAGGCACCTGATGGCTTCTACTTTGGAGCAGAGAATGACATCCTTTTCAGAGGACGTACCTTGGTACCAGTCGCGTTACGAGAGGAGGTGCTGAGAGAGTTTCACACTTCTCCTTTGGCAGTATATCCTGGAGTGGTGAAGTTGTACCAGGACCTCAGACGACAGCACTGGTGGACAGGCATGAAGAAGGATGTGGCAGAGTTCGTTTCTCAATGCCTCACCTGCCAGCAGGTGAATGCAGAGCATCATGTACCAACAGGCTTGGTACAACCCTTGGAGGTCCCAGAGTGGAAGTTGGACGGCATATCTGTGGACTTTGTGACTGGACTTCCACGAACTTCTAGAGGTCACGACTTCATCTGGGTGATTGTCGACCGGCTCACCAAGTCGGCTCACTTCTTACCCATTAGAGAGCAGGGCTCAGTGGAGACTTTGGGGCGTCTCTACATTCAAGAGATTGTACGGCTTCACGGTGTTCCATCATCTATCGTCTCTGATCGAGATGTTATCTTTACTTCCCAGCTTTGGAAGTGGTTGATGGAGGTGTTCGGGACGCGGCTACGTCTGAGCACCGCCTTTCACCCTTAGACAGATGGTCAGACAAAGAGGACCATTCAGACTCTCGAGGACATGCTCCGCGCATGTGTCCTTGACTTTGGTCGTAGCTGGGAGGACCACCTACCCTTGGTGTAGTTCGCGTACAAAAACAGCTACCACTCCACCATCGGGATGTCACCATATGAGGGGTTGTACGGCAGACCTTGCAGATCTCCTTTGTGCAGGACGGACCCTGGGGAGTCAGCACTTGTGGGACCAGAGATGGTCCGGGCCACGACAGAGAAGGTCTAGGTCAACCAGGAGAGGATGAGGACTACTCAGATCCGGCAGAAGTCTTATGCTGATAGGAGGCGGAGGCCACTAGAGTTCGAGGATGGTGACCACGTCTTCTTGCGTGTCTCACCTCGACGTGGATTACAGATATTTGGCCGAGGCGGCAAGTTTTCTCCACGCTTCATTGGACCATTCCAGGTCAACAACAGGATTGGCGAGGTGGCTTATCGCCTGGCTCTACCACCTCAGTTGCACCGGGTGCACGAAGTCTTCCACGTATCTCATCTGAGGAGATACATGCACGACCCGACACACATCATTGACCATGGGGATCTAAATGTGGATGATGGGGCGACTTTTGCGGTGGTCCCGGTGGAGATCGAGGATCGACAGGATTGGGTCCTACGTGGACGATTGATTCCTCTTGTGTTCATCAGATGGCAGCACGGGAACATCCAGGAGAGCACTTGGGAGTGGGAGGCTTAGATGCGTGCCCAGTACCCACATTTGTTTCCCTAGTTTATGATGTATCTTTACAAGGACGTAAAGCCCTGAGGTGGGAGTGATGTAAAGACCTGAAAAATTCAAGGAAATTTTTTTCTTAATTTTCTTTGGATTATTAAATGAACACAGTTTCTGACAGCACCTGATTCCGAGGCCCAGTGTGCCCGGAATCATTTTCTGAAGTTAGGCTCGGGTACGTTCAGTGAATGGACGAGCGGGTTTTTCTAACTTTTGAACCGGTGCTCGGAATCGAATCTGAGGGCACCGATAGAATCGCAGTGCCGGTATTTTCTTAGAAACACCTCTTCTGGAGTTGCGTTTTCTCAGGTGTGGTTTTTAATTTTTTGTCTTAAAGATAAGAAATAAAATAAATTGTACGACAAACTTTATTTTATTTCACTTAAGCCACTTGGAAGCCACTTGAGGCCACTTAAAGCTACTTAAGTTGATTTGTTGCGGATAGGGTGCTATCTAAAAATATCTTACCCTCATGGTAGGATATTTTTGAGGTGGGGCCCGCACGAGCCCCACCGTTTCTTTCCGCTAAGTAACACACCTGCAAAAAACACCTATTAAATAAAAGTCAACTGGGGAATTTTCTTAAACAATTGAACACTCCTATTAAATGGGTGGTTATTCATTGAAATTAATTCTATGAGTTAATTTCGTTCGTTTATTAACACATTTTCGTTTTTTTGGCATGTTAATAAAATAAGGCCAACACACCTTCCTTTTGAAATGTTGTGTTAAGCCTTTGAAAAATCTCTATGGAACTTCCTCCTTCTTCGTGAAAAACGCGAAGAACGCCGGCCCCCGACGAAGAACGCCGAACCCGCGGAGATCAGCGACGCGACACCGTGTACCGCGATGCCGACGATTCTCCCTTCGCGATGCTTCTTTCGCGATGATCCAACCCCATGACAACCTTCGATCGACAACGTCAAGGTAGGGGATTGCGGTCCTTTAATTTTTACTTTCTGTATTATAACTCGATATGGAATTAATTATTAAAATTAAATCTATTGTTTCTTGGTCCTCGGAGTTCATCGACGCAACCCCGGATACCGTGACGCGACGCTCCACTTGTTCTGCGACGGTCAATTCTGCAAAGAACGCGCGTGCGACGACTTGACGAGGTAGGGAATTTATTTGGAAATATCTTTTTATTAACATAGTTGTTTCTTCTAAAACAAAAGAACCTAGATCAAGTGCAATTTTAAATTCTGAAAATTGTATTTGATACGCTTGTCATGTGTTGATTATTTATACCGACTGTTATTATCTAACGCAGAGGGTGCGGGCCAAAAAAACATGGCCCGACAACCCTCCGCAGTTCTTCCTTGTTGTGCGGATTTGGCGGGCGATGACAAAATGTGCCGCAGAGACGATTTAATGATCCCGCAGTGAAGAACGAAACCCGTGAGGAACAACGGCGTAGATGGGAAGGAAATCGGACCACCAGAGCAACTCCGGTGGCCCGCGGAAGCTTTGGCCGGCGCGCCACGCCGGCACGGCGGCGCCCAGCGCGCCGTCGGGAAAACCTTGCCACAGCGGCGGGGCGGTTCTGCGGCCGTGCGGAACTGTGGTTCAGGGACGCGGCGGCCCGGCCGCGTCCGGGTGATCCAGGGCGTCCCCCCGTGGGGGCCACGGTGTTATCACGCGGGGGCATGTGCACCCCCGCGTTGCTCGGCTGCTCGGCCGAGTCGGGCCACACCCTGGCCTGGCCGGACCGGGTCCAGCCGGGTCGGACCGGGTCGGCCCGGGCCCAGACCCCCCGTCTTTCGACCGTTTTCGGTCTTTTGCCAGTAACGTGAGCTACGGGCCTCTGAACAACGCGTCGTCAGAGGAGATGCGATCCTTGGATCGAGACGGTCGTTTCGGTATATCGCACTCATGGTTTCGGGATAATTTGAGTTCGACCGGGTTGATCGTATATGAAACCAACCGGGCCCTCGGAGCGGAAACGCTCATATCTTGAACATCAGACGTCCGATCGACGTGCCTTCGACTTCGTTGAATTCCTCTAAGTGAGACAGATCTTTTGGAATACTCCGCCTAAGGTTTGGACGCAAGTGGAGTACGGTCGGGTTGGTTTTGCCTTAAAAACCAACCGGGCCCCTGGGACGAAAAAGCCAATATCTCTCAGACCGGGGGTCTGATTGACGCGCCGTCTGTGACGTTGAGTTCCTGTTGACGATACCGAACTGTTGGATACATCAACTCTGGACTATGTGTCAGTTGATGTATCAGCCTCTCGGCTAGTGGAGCGGACCCTTCCGAACGAGCATGCTGTATGCGGGAACCCTAGAGTTGGCTGTGACTGCTACTGTGACGACGATGACTGTGAAGAGATCCTCAGTGGATTCGACGGCGACGACTACAGCACTCAGCGATCCTTTGTGGGTCAGTGATACAGGTCCTGTGTGGGCCCGATCCTGTGTGGATCCGATCCTGTGTGGGTCAGCGCTCAGCGGTCCTGTGTGGGCCATTGCCTACAGGTCCTGTGTGGGCCTGATCCTGTGTGGGTCTTTGCGGGGTTTAGTTATCTATCGATCCTTTGTGGGTCATATCCTTTGTGGGTCATTGCGGGGGTTAGTACCTATCGATCCTTTGTGGGTCTGACGACTTAGATGGATCAGTGCTCAACTCTATCGTCATTTGAATAAGTATACATGTGTGAGCTGAAACTCTGTTTTACTTTCCTTTGTGGATTGTGTTGAGCTGTCCTGTGTGGATTTACGATTTACCTTCCTTTGTGGATTGTGTTGAGCTATCCTGTCTGGATTTACGTTTTACTTTCCTTTGTGGATTGTGTTCAGTTACCCTGTGTGTATTTACGTTTTATGTTACTTTGTGGAATGTGTTGAGCTATCCTATGTGGATTTACGTTTTTCTTTCCTTTGTGGATTGTGTTGAGCTATCCTGTGTGGATTTAACGTTTTGCTTTCCTGTGTGGACTGGGTTGTACTTGAGCTCGGTTGTTGGAGCCGAGCGAGAATTGATGACTTAGGTATATGTATGGGCATATACCTAAGCCGTGTCGGATGTTACTTCGTGATTGTATCTTTCCTTTGTGGTTTATCCTTTATGGATTCTGGGAGACCTTCAGGGGTCTCGGGGTCCCTATTGAGTAGCTTATACTCACCCCTGCACGGGTTATTCCCACACTTCGTTGTGCTTATTGCAGAGGACAAACATCGCCGATCGTGGTGGAGGCTTGTGGAGCCGGATGGTTCCTGGAGGTGGACCACTGGGCGGGATGTACTCGGAGCGGTCAGGTGGAGCCGAGGAGCAGTGGAGGCTTTCTGTACCCAACTTTCAGGTGGGACTTCCAGAGGACGGCTCGACGTTGCGGCTTTACCTTTCAGTTGCTGTTTTTCCATTTCAGTTGTACTTTACAGTTGGTCTTGTATTCCCGGCCCCCTTTACTTTTCCGCACTTACTGTTGTACCAGATTTTACTTAGTGTTTACTTTTCTGATTTCTTACTCTGTAGTGCTTGTTTACTTTACAAAGGCAATGTCTTCCCTTTTTATTGGGATTTACGCCTTGGTTCTAGTCGCCAGCCCCTGGCCTATGGAAGGCGGGCTTGGGGTAGTCAGGGCATGGGCCCCGAGGTTGGGTCGTGACATAGTCAATTCATGGCCTTATAAAATCATACTCATTCTTTGTATAAATCAATGGGGAACCACATAGTGATGAAAAAGGATGGATGAACTCTTCTTCATTAGGTCTAAAAACTATAATCTTTAACTCCTTCATCCAAGAAGGCACCATCTGATAGGGATCCATAAAAATAAGTCGAGCACCATGTTGTAAGTCTATTTCGAACTCATTGCCTTGTTAAGGGCCATGGTCAAAACCACTTTGGAAAAAACCTTCGGGAACTCAATGAGAACTCCCAGAACCTATACAATCTCTATATATGCATAACCCACTAACACCTCGTCCGACCATGAGAGAAGATTCTCAACACAATAAATGCCCACTTGATATCCCCTTTCACAAATGAAAACTACACAATGGACATCCTTGTCAAAAAACATGAATCTACTCTAGTTGCAGTAATAAATAATGTGCACTAATGGGAAGAGGTCAATGCATAGGATGACATCATACAACAACATCTATAGAAGAAGAATATCCCCAACAGACTAATGCAACCCCAACATCAATTTAAGACCCCAAAAACATTAAAAAACATGTCTGAACCCAAACCAACATGCTCTACACCAGGGGGATAGAGAGTCTCTCTATGTCTAGTACCATGTAATGGGCTAGAGTAGGAGCATAAAAGGAGTGAAAATCTCTTGAATCAAACATATCACACACTATATTACTAAACAGACTGAGCGTACATCAAATAACATCTAGTATCACAAGAACAACCATCCCAAAAGCATGAAAATACCCACACCCAACTCATCTACCACAATATGTTCAACCACCTTGTTGGTGCCAAAAATGGTTCATAAAAGGAAGGGACGAAAAAAAAGAAGGCTGGCACGCTACCTCGCGAAGCACCGACGCGAAGCACCACCACGCAGCACCGCTGCGAAGCTCCAGAGGCCGTAACTCTCCGCGAACGCATTTGACGTTCGCGAGCCCGCCGTGAAGCTCAAGAGGCGGTAACTCTCCGCGAATGCATTTGACGTTCGCGAGCCCGCCGCGAAGCTCCAGAGGCGGTAACTCATCGCGGATGCCGTTGACGTTCGCGAGCGTGCCGCGAAGCACCTAAGGCGGCATGCAGGTTATGATTCGCGGCGCCCCTTCCCTATAAATAATGGACTCTCCCTGAGTCCCCAGGATGGACAATCCGAACTTTCGGCTTCTCCTCTCCTGAATCACAAAGCACTCTTTTCCACGAGAATCATGAGGTCCGCGAGGTACTTCTACTTCGCGAGACGCATTTGCTTGGTCTCGTTTTGAGCCCCTCTTCCGAGAGGGATGCCCTTCGCGAAGCTCAAGGGAATCCGCGAAGGAAGGGGATTCCCAAGGGAACCAGGGCAGACGCGAAGCGTTTATGCTACACGAAACACCCAGCCCATACTAGTGATCCCTATTCTAGGGCAGGATCACTCCACATCGCGAAGCACACTTCTTCACAGCACCCTGCTTCGCGAGGCACCCATCTTCACGAGGCAGTGCTCCGCAAATATTGTTCCACTTCACGAAGCACCCTCCACTCACACCTATGCCCCATCCTAAGGCCAAGGCACTCTGCTTCGTTAAGAACACTCCTTTTCTTGGCACTTCCTCTTCCCGTGCGACCCTCCAGGTTTGCACGATGTGATTTCAAAGTCCCCTAGACAATACCTCTCATAGTGTTGCTTCTCCTAATGCTTCTTCGCATAGGCACACTAACGGCTATTGATTCTTTGCATATACATGCTAACGTGGACCCCTGGATGGTTCGCTCTGCGACCCCACTTGACCACGACCTTACTGGTACCTTCCCTTCCCCAAGGACCAGAGGGTACCAGTTATGTAAGTCCTAGGGGTGCGGAGTGAACCCAATTCCTCCGAGCTGCAGGACGTTAAACTTCCAAGCACCACGTCCTCAACACATGACGTTAAACTGTGACCTGACCTCGTGCCTCCCACGAAGGGTCCCCCCAGCTCGAACATTTTTTACGCCACTCGTCTCCACGTGAGTAGAATCACCCATTCACAACGGATGATATCCTCCTTATTGAAGTGGCGTATGTTCTCATGAGAAGGGCGACCCTAGTTCCCCAAAGGATGGTTGCACCCCTGCATCTCTGTACTTCCCCACTACCAAGGTCAATGGAGGGCGTGATAGGGAACGAGGCTCCTCCCATCATTGGTCCCAAATCCCTCTTTTTCTGCGCTTTTCCGCACTCCGGGCCTCCATCCTAGAGTAAGTCCCAGCATCATGGGCCACCTAATGCGTAAGCCCTTCTTCGCTTCTCACGGTCGAATCCTTCGTAACGTGATCATCAGGTCCCTGCAACCTCTTGTTTCTCACACCAAGCATGACTCACGTGGGCTTAGAGTGAGCACCGACCCTAACTCCCACCTTCAACAAACTATGAGGTCTTTGATCCATGTCAAGGCATGGTACTTAGGAAGCCTTCATGAGGTTAAAGACACATTACTCGGTCGTTCATTCACGTCGAGTTTCACCCTTGTCCTGCATGATGTTAAACTGTATCCCCCTTGTCCCGCATGACATCAAACTGCACACCAATTTAAACTATGAGGACTTTGATCTTTGTCAAGGCATGGTACGTAGAAAGCCTCCCCGAGGTTCAGGCCCAACAATCATTGGCTCAAACCGTCTCCTTGTCGGTGTTCCAACCCCCCATTCACACCCTAACTACGAGGACATTGATCCATGTCAAGGCATGGTACGTAGGAAGCCTCCCCGAGGTCCAAGCCCATCACTCATCGGACCAAGGTCCCTCATTTACGTCGGTTCGCTGACACCCAATTCCAATTGTTCATTCACGTTATGGTTCACTACCATCCCGCATGACGTTAAACTGTATTCCATCAATCCCGAACTACACGGACATTGATTCCCCGCCACGGGGATACATAGGAATCCTCTTCAAGGCTCAAGCCCAAATTCACTTTCGCCCTTGCAATGGTCCCATTTCAATCCCCCTCCACTACATTCATCCATCTATCACACATCCTGAATCTCGCCCGAATCGTCATATCCCAGTGAGACCATATCGGTACGCTCCTCTTCACAGCCGCCCATGGGCTGGCCCTAGTATCGACATCCCTTCAAGGGAAATCCCTCAATCCGATCTGTTCTAGCTAATGCTCTGATCGGGCTGATCCGTCTCTGCTAGGCATTAAACTTGTGTCGTACCTTGTGGTGAAACACGGGAAGCTGAGGAAAACCTCAGATACGTGCCTATGGAATATAATTCCCCGCCCTCGATGGGGATGCCTCGGGATTCCACGCCTTCCAGAAGCCCTGAACAGGGACAATAGATAGACATGCCAGGTTCTCCAGAATCTAGACACGCTACTGATGCCTCAACGTGACTACTCCCCCGACTGAAGGTTGCTACCCTGACTGGACCCTTTGGAATTTCCCGACAGAAGCAGTGTAATTAACCGGCATCCATGGAAACATGGAACTGGGAAGAGTTTCACGAACTACGTATTAAATCTATGAGGGAGACCCGGACTAGGTGATGAGTTCTGAGGAGGAATCCACAGAAGGAATAACCGACACCCCACCATCCCGTTTCGATCAAGGAGCAGACGTCCCTGAATAAGGAGCAAATGCCGACCGCCTTTGGAAAGCGGGAATGTAGGGCAACTAGCGCAGCGCGTCCTCCCCCGCAGACGGACGGATGCGCGCGCCCCGGCGAAAGCGTCGGAAACAGAAATGGTGAAACCGACGTGAAATTCTTATCCTCAATATAGAGAAGAGTAGCGTTCGAGACACCAGTAGATTTATGTGTCACCGGATCTAGGTATCCAGCGCCTAGTCCCGCCAAGCAAATAGCGGGCCTGTCGTGAAACTCACCGGAAGTCGGGGCAGTAGAATGTGGGGCACTCTGTTCTGCAGCGTGTTGGTGTGGATCCTTCTTACAGATGTGGAGAATGGAAGGACGTTGGGGAACTGGTTATCAATCCTTTTCCTCTCAGTGCTGATGAGTTGATCCCTTCATTTCTCAGGAACCAGGTTGATGTTACAGAGATGCGATCACCGCCTGCTCGCCTACGCAGGGGCAGGGGCAACATCGCCACAGCCACCCCACATGGCACCGCCACCACCATGACGGCCGCCACATCGCGGACCACGAGGCACCCACGTCCCCTATCCTCATCAGAGGTCATCCAGCGAAGGGTTATCAACAACCTCATGCGTAGGTATGAGGAGGAAGTGGTCATCCCAACTAGGGATATTGCCTGCTTGGACCTGGAGGCCTCCAGGACCAGCCGTCAACGCCGCCCTAACAGGTAGTGCAGGGAGCCCCTGCTACCCACCCCAACGTTCAACCATTTCGGGAGCCTGTCCCCGGAACGCCTTGACGACTACTCGGCTAATGCTGAAGAGGCGGGCGCCGTCTGGCTCAGCCCACTCTGGGTCCCGACCCAAGGGCTCCAGGCGAGAGCTCCCGTCCGGCTGCGTCAGCTCCACCGTCCGACTCCACAGGAAGAGCAGGCAGGCCATGCCCCTACACCACCTGCACCAGCTCACCTGACCCGACGTCAGCGCCAGGCATGGGATGAGGACGCTCGCCTAGGCGCGTCGACGTCGACAGCTACAGTGGCCCGAGCCACCTCCGACGTGCATCATGAATCTTATGCATACACTAACCAGGGGCACTCCTTTACCCAACCAGGATCGAGACCACAACCGCCCCACAGGCCGGCTGGGTTGACTCTCTGGGTTGTAGGCTCAAGGGGTGATCGCCGCGAACTAACCCGCAGTGATGTCACCTCGTACAGAGGCCCTCCCCGTACCACTACTCCATAGAGTGTGGGCCTTCCCTTCTCCGATGTTCGTCATGGAGGTATGCCTTGTGCTACCCCCATCTCGAAGGAAGACCTACCCTGCGGCAATGACACTCAGCGTGGAAACCTTTCCCGCACCCACTATACAGGATATGGAGTCCATCCTCCTGCCCCCGATCGTCGATCTAAAGGCACCTTCCATCTGGTCCTTCTCCAATGTGGGGGCCCTCCCTACGTCCTTTCTACAGTAGGCGAAGGTCCTCCTCGCCCCAGCAACTCGAGGAGTGATGGTCAGCCTCGCTCCGCCCGCATCGACCATGGAGGTCCTCCCCATGCTCATGTCGGTTCCAACAGAGGCTCCGCCCACATGTGTACTATTCATGGAGGTCCTCCCCATGTACCCTTCGACATTTTCCCCGGTGCCCCTCGGACCCCGACTGTCTCGAGTGGGGGTCCTCTCCGCCATGATGCCAGCGCCGCCCCGAGACTCCATGATAGGGGTCAACCCTGTCCCGAAGAGCCACCCCAGGGCAGGAGAGCGGGTCGTCGCCGCCACAAGAAGAATCCTAGGAAGGCCGGGGGGAGATCAAACCTTCCCGCTTCTTCGACTCTGAAGCGGAATGCGACTCGGCGATGGAACCTTCTCCCCGCTCCTCCGTATCAAGGACTGGGGCAGGAACCAGACGTGTTAGCCTCATTATCCCGGAATATGAGGTCCAACAGGTTCCCATCTCTCTCCGTAGGTACATCCTGGAGGAAGAAATCTTGTGAATTCCGCAGGTCTCGACCGTGCAATCACCTCCATTGTCACCAGAAGCGCCCTCTACCTCTACCAGAGATCACGAAGAGATATTTTGGGGGCCGACGGCGGTAGAGCGACGACATGCCCGGTCACCGATAACCGCAACTCCTGTGCCGGAAGCTGTGGCTATCAGCCTATCGTATCGTGACATCATGGCCAGGTCACCTTACTCTTCAGAGGATGGCCCAGAATTCGGTGGCCATTCAGCTCGTTCGCCGTATTCTCCGCCGTCGAGTTTGCTATCCCAGAGGTCCGCCTCGGTACCGCTACCAGTCCCTCAGCCTCCCCCGGTTGATGAGTGGGGAAATACAAGGCCAGACCACATGTCCGACCCCAGGAGCTTCTAGAGTGTTCTTGTAGAGTATTACTTCCTGGAGAAGTTCTAGCTGACGGCGGCGTTGAATTTTCTTGTACCCGAGTCTCTTACCCCTGAAGAAGTGGGGTGCTTTTGTCGAACCCTATGGGCGACACACTTCCGCCTTCGTTACGTACTGGTGGTGTACCCCAGAAGTCGAGAGCACTCTGAGGAAATCATTGATCAATGACGCCTGATCAATTCGGCTGCACTCCTTGTGGCCCAGCACCCCGACTCGCCAGGCTACCAGAGCGCCCTTCAACGGAGATGCGTTCGGATATTCAAAGTACTCCGCAAAATCGTCAGGGAAGATACCCCCCATGTGCAAGTCTGTGGTTGGGGACACTATGCCTCTCTCCTCTTCGACCCTATCTGACGTCATCCCGATTCATTATGTGACATCGAGGACATGCCCCCAAGAGGGGTCGCGGTCCACATGGCCGAAGTTGTGGACAAGGAAGATGATATTTAATTCCTTGAGGGAGACTTACCCCCTGAGGGCGTACCGCCACTGTTGGACCCATCAGGGAGGGTTACCCATCAACAGAGAAACCTGCTAGGCCTCCCTGTACCCACCGAGTCACTGGTACTCGGTCGAAATGCCGGCAAGGGTAAGGAGCATGTCAGAACTGTCAAGCACTCCGACCCGTCTGCCTCTGTACAGAAAACGGAAGAAGATCCTGAGAAGGCCACGTTACGCCAGCAGCTTACTGAGCAGAAGAGGCTGGTTGACGAACTCTTGGCTGAGCGCGCCGCAGAGCGGCGACCCGACTATGGTAATCTCAGGCCGGGGTAGCAGGGGCAGGAACAATTTCCCCCCGTTGACATGCCTCCGGGCAACCCAGATCATGCTACTGCCGCAGACAGGGCAGAAGCCGGAACGTACGGCAAGAGGGTGCGATACGTCTCGCCAAACCCCCCGAGCGACGGGGCAATCTGAAAAATCCAGTCCGGGTTCCCCCAGTCACCCCGCAGGTCATTCTTCCAGTTGATCCACGAGATGCTGAAGCCATCTACCGTGTTGAAGAACCTGGAAACGCACTTGTGGTTAGGGATCCCCGTTAAGACAGGGAGCCCCACCCGAATTATCTTATTGCCACACTCACAGCCCTCCACGAAGTGTTGGAAACGCGGCAGGTGGCAGTCCCACCGGATGGAAAGCCTTATCCCGTGTGGGTGGATGATATGCCCGCACCTCCGGTATTTGGGAACCCCAATTTATCGCCCTTCAATGGGACAGGGGACCCGCCACATCACTTGGCACATTTTTCATCCAGGTGTGGCCCCATGTTGGGGACCCCGACTCAGCAAGAAGCTGACAAACTCCGGTGTATCGTACAGACATTGGAAGGTCCAGCATTCATCTTGTACAACCAGCTCTCCATCGGATCGGTGACCGGTTGGGAAGATCTTTGTCGGCAGTTCTTATACCAGTTCAGATCCACCACGCAGAATACCAGCATCGCAGACCTCTTCATGTGCAAGCAAAGGCCTAATGAGCGAGTTGTAGATTTCATCGCCCGGTGGAAGGGACCTACGTATTCCCTCGATATGCCACTGACTGAGGAGCAATTACTGACGATTTTTGTGGGGAATGTCAAAACGAAGCTGGTACCCTCCCTGATTACCCAGAACTACCCTGGAGGTTTCATAGATTTCTCAGATAAGGCTCAACGTCTTGAGGATGCCCTGCAACAGGCTTGTCAGGCACATTCGTTTCCCCCTATGAACCCAGCCAGGAGGACCGCCAGGGCTGAACATACCGCGGTGGCCTAAATAGAAGCCCTGGGAAAGCTGGAGTTACTACCGGCGGCACCATCCCTGCAACCCCTCAAGGGTCCTCCACCTCAAGCACAGGCTCCTGCCCACCAGCGACCGCCTCATAACCGACAGGTTCCTCTGCGCAATGCGCCACCGCCACCCAGGAGAGACAATCAGGCACTTCCTCCTCGGCAGGCCCCTCTGGCCCCTCATCAGGGCCAAGCCCCCAGGGCCCCCTATCCGGAAAGAAGGCACTAGACTTATTCGTTCAACGAAAACCAGGTCTCCGGCTACTTCCGAAGTGCTCTAGAGCAAGGGATTGTGCTTCTGCCCGAGTACAGAAGGCCGGTAGAGGCGAATCTCACCGATCACCCCAACTACTGCCCTTATCATCGGTTTCTGGGACACACTCTCAAGAAATGATATGTTTTTAAAGACTAGATTCAAGACCAAGTCAAAAAAACCTACTCAAGTAGGGCCCAACACCATCATAAGTGGCGGGAGTCTTTGCAGGGTCAGAGATCGGTAGTGACAGCGAAAGCGAGTGGAAGCAGGTCCCCAGCCGCGGATCCTGAAAATACAATGACTGGATGGCTTGAAAAACCTTCGCTCGTTCCCATGGTATCATTCAGGTGCGCCTGAAGCAGTCGGAACCTTCAGAAGAAGTAGCTGGTACCTCTGCATCGTCTTCACAGTCGACCTCTTCCCAAAAGGGCAAGAAGCGGCGACGCAAGAAGAAGCAACGCGCAGCGCCGGTGCCATCGTCATCCCGCACTCTCGGCAACTTTATGCCCCCTGAAATGGGAATTCCACCCAGAATCTTCCCAGTGGTGGATGGATCCTCGAGCGAAAGCCAGGGGTACGCTTCGGTTAACACCGTGGACCTGGTAAAGCCCTATATGACTCCCGACGAGGGGGAGCTCCAGGAGAACCTCCCCAACGTTTCCAGCCGACGTCAACGTCTGTGGAATTGAAACCGTGCCGATCATCGAGGTACGTCAGCAGGCACTTTCAGCCAAGCCGTGCATGCCACTGAGACCAAACAGCAGGCTCAGCGCAGAGCTTAGCACGTGCAACCCCATCTAACGCCCCCAGCTCTACCTCCACCGTCGTTCATGCTACTAGATCAGGGAGAGCTTCCTCGTTCGTATCACAGTCCGTCTTTCCCAGCTACAGGCTAGCCTCCGATGTCCAATCCTAGTCCGGTGACTACTCTCCAGGCTTCAACTAGAAGGCAGCATGATGTACCCAGTACTAGTCGATCTCCGGTTCAACCAGCAGGACCCGCTATGCCTCAAAATGCCGAACGACCTCCTGTAGGCAGAGGCTCGCGCTTGGCACGAAATTATGATGTCCGGAAGCACCTGGCCATCATTCTGGCAAGGCTTTCTATCCTTGAGGCCCTTTTCCTGTCATCCGAAATGTGCGAGGCACTTGCCGAGGCCCTAAGGAGCCCCCTTCAGTTTGAGACGGAGGTAGCAGCTGCAGAAGCCTTCCATACCAAGACGATTGAAAACGCCGAATGTTAGGTGGTTATCTCGTTCTCCGTTGAAGATGAGGACCCTCCTATACAGGGGCACATTCGCCCGCTGTACATCACTGGCCACTTCAATGGTGTGGAAGTCCGCCTTTGCCTCTTTGACATGGGTTCTGGAATTAATCTAATTCCGACTCGGACGTTGCGAATGTTGGGTCTGTCTGAAAGTGATTTAACTCTCTCTGACCTCAGAATCCAGGGGTACGACAGGACCGAGCAAACCCCAGTCGGTAAGATCCGCCTGAAGACCCAGTTCAGTGGCTTAATTTCCATCACCGAGTTCATGGTCGTCTCTGAGGACACCGCCTACAACGCATTGATGGGTAGGCCATGGCTCCATCTGCAGGCAGCAGTCCCTTCGTCGTATCACCAGTGCCTCAAATACTCACTCAACGGTCGAGTAGGCATGCTCCAAGGAGATGCGTCCCATTTCGCTTCTTGTGAGGCCCGCTATCTAGATGCGGGTTATTACAAAAGTAAGGATAATCAAATCCTAGTAAGTGAGGATGAACCCGCCCCGGTCACAAGTGATCCCTGGGCAAGCATGGATGACTCCTACATCCTCCCGAACCACCAGTTGGAGGCCACGACCCCCGAAATGGGGAAATGTTTTGTTGTTTCAGGTACACAAGGAAGGCATATTCCAGTGTCCAAGAGACTATGGAAAATCACCTCGTACATCTACATCAACCAGGCTCAGGTAATCCAAGAACCTCTTACCCCTGTACGGTATCGGAATGTCAAGCTTATGACAACGGCGGTATGCCATATGTGTCTCTTCCGCCGGGCTGGAATCCACCGACTCAGGCCGACACATCACAACTGCTTTGATATCATCAAATGTGGCCCCTTGGGCCGAAGGCCAGATGGGATAGGGTCGACTGCCTTCATTGCTATGGTCTCAATGGCAAGTGAGTCTCCCGATGTGATGACCACTGCTTCCCAAGCCGGAACCAGCTGCCCCTCAGGTTTTGATAGCCCAGAAGTATCTACTGTCACGGGAAATCCCCCCACAGGTGGGGAGGAAGACATGGAGGATGCTCCCCCCGCATTTGAAGAAGCCGTTTCTACCACAATTGATGAACTGGTACAGGTGAACCTTGGTAGCGAGGCAGATCTAAAACCAACATTGATCAGTGCAGCCATGTTATCCAAAGAGTGGCAGCAGTACGTAGATTTCCTCAAACAACACTGTGACGTGTTCACCTGGAGTTACAATGAGATACGGGGACTAGATCCCCAGGTAGCCGTTCACCGTCGGGGCCTCCCAGCTAAACATCGTGGGTTTAAGCAGCCTCCCAGGAAGATGCACCCTTCTCATGGTGCTATGCTTGATGCCGAAGTTGACAAGATTATCAAAGCCAACTTCATTAAAGAAGTCCAGTACCACAGGTGTCTTGCCAACATTGTGCCAGTCGGGAAGAAGAATGGGCAGATCAGAGTCTGCATCGACTTCCGCGATCTTAATCGCTACTTCCCAAAGGATGACTTCCCACTCCTGGTTAGGGAGCTATTAGTTGATGCCACGGCTGGGTTCTAAGCTCTTTCTTACATGGACGGTTATTCTGGGTACAACCAGATCCGTATGGCCCCCGAAGACGAGGAGTCCACCGCTTTCAGGGCTCCCCAAGGTACCTTTTTCTACCAGGTTATGCCATTCGGTTTGAAAAATGCAGGTGCCACTTATCAAAGGGCCATGCATCGCATATTCAAGCCGATTCTCGGGACATTGGTGGAATGCTACGTGGATGACCTCATAGTCAAATCATGTCAGCGCCATGACCATCTCAAAGACCTCAAGAAAGTGTTTGGTTTCCTCTGTTCCCATCACCTGACGAAGAACCCGTTGAAGTGTGCCTTCGGGGTCACCTCTGGGAAGTTTCTGGGCTTTGTTTTCAGATACCGAGGTATCGAGATCGACCCAGAGAAGATCAAGGCCATCAGCCAAATGCCTCCCCCGAGCAACATTCGGGAGCTTCGAGGCCTCCAAGGACACTTAGCCTATATATGTCGATTCATCGCGAATCTGGAAGGAAAGTGTAATCCCTTTTCCCGGATCATGAAAAAGGGCGCCACCTACGAATGGGATGAGGAGTGTCGGACCTCCTTCGTGGAAATCAAGAAGTATCTGCTCCAACCTCCGGTTTTGATGCCACCCGTCTCCAGAAAGCCGATGGTCCTTTATGTGACCTCCCTATAAAGATCCCTCAGTGCACTGCCCGCCCAGAAGAATAACGAGGGTACTGAGAACAGTCTCTACTATCTCAGCCGCATGCTTCTTGATACGGAGGTCAGATACTCCCCAATCGAAAAGAGCTGCCATGCACTCGTATTCGCCATGCAGAAGTTGAGACATTACCTCCATCACCATTAGGTGCAATTGGTCTCACAGGTAGACCCACTAAAGTACATCCGGAACTGCCCCATGCTGACTGGCCGACTAGCGCGGTGGGTAGTGATTCTCCAGCAGTCTGATATCAGGTTCGTACCTCAGAAGGCCATTAAGGGACACGCGTTGGCAGAATTTTTTGATGCCCATCCGACCTCTGCGGATCAATCCTTGGACCTGGATTTTCCTGATGAGATGACCCTCTCAGTCGATCATGACGTCCCGTGTTGGCAAATGAATTTAGACGGTGCCTCCCGAAGCCCCACCGGTAGGAGGTTCAACGATCCCAAGCTCAATAGAGTGGGCCTGGGTATTGTCTTCATTACCCCGGCGCAAGCCGTCCTGCCATACTCATTCCTGTTGTCAGAAGGCTATACGAACAACGAGGCAGAGTACCCGGCTCTCATCACCGGCCTCGGGTTGGCCCTTGAGATCCATGTGCCCCATCTACATGTGAAGGGAGATACCGAGCTGGTAATCAAACAGGTTAATGGTGACTACGTCGTCAGGAAGTCGTAGATTGCACCATTGCTGGAGTACACCCTCCGCCTGATGGCCCAGTTCTCTTCTCGACCAGAGGTTACCCATGTCCGATGGTCACAGAACGTTCTAGCAGGCGCCTTAGCTGGCTTAGCCACATCGCTCGCAGAACCTGAGCAAGATGATTTGATCATACATGTGGAACACCGGAGAGTCATTGCACCCGTCACCCAAGAGGACAATGATGGCCTGCGGGTAGGTCATCTCACCACCAGAACCTCCACGTTAGGGGTCCCGGGTTCGTCAGGAACAGTGGTTGAAGCCACTCCCGACTGGAGGGCACCTTTTGTCGAGTACCTCAAAAATGGTTGCCTCCCAGACAACCGGGCCGAGCGCGTGCGAATCTGACGCTGCGCATTGCAATTTACCCTCCAGAGCGGCCCCAGTCTTGAACAGATCCTTTATATGCGGAGTTTCGATGGTGTCCTCCTCCGTTGAATCCAAGGAGTAGAGATACCTCAAGTTATACAAGAGGTTCACGCCGGTTCCTGTGGTGCCCATCAAGCTGGGCCGAAGCTGTCCCATCAAATCCGGAGGATGGGGTACTTTTGGCCCTCCATGATCCGCGATTGTATTGGATATGCCAAAAAATGACACGCGTGCCAAGTACACGCCAACTTCCTACATCGGCCGCCGGAGCCCCTCCACCCCACCATGTACTCTTGGCCATTTGCGGTATGGAGACTTGATGTAGTCGGAATGTATCCACCGGCAATAGCCTGCCAGTGTAGGTTCATCCTGACTGCTACCGATTTATTCTCCAAGTTGGTAGAGGTGGTTCCACTCAAAGAGGTCAAGGCCCGTTCCATCGTTGACTTTGTGAGATCCAATATTATCCACCGGTTTGGGGTCCCTCACGCCGTCCTCACCGATAACGGCTCCATCTTCTGAGCGGCTGAACTAACGAAATTGTACGCCAA
Organism: Viscum album; assembly: GCA_963277665.1. Lineage (NCBI taxonomy): Eukaryota > Viridiplantae > Streptophyta > Magnoliopsida > Santalales > Viscaceae > Viscum > Viscum album. Next base: position 25,325 of record CAUJRU010003368.1, on the reverse strand, counting down.
GTACGAAATCCGGTCGAACCATACCTCCCGCTACCACGTGCAGGCAAATGGACAGATCGAGGCGTTTAACAAAACCCTCTCTAACATTCAACAGAAGATGGTTGGTTAGAACAAGAAATGTTGGCCGGAAAATCTCCCCAACGCCCTATGGGCTTATCGGATGACGACTCGCAACTCTACCCATGTGACCCCATATTCCCTGGTGTATGGAGCTGAGGCCGTCCTACCCATTGAGATCCACCTGCCATCATTACACACTGCAGTTTATGATCACCAGACATCAGATGAGGTAGCCAAAATCCGTCTAGCTGAATTAGAAGCACTGGATGAGAACCGGATTCGTGCCCTGCAGAATCTGGAAAGGCATCAGGACAAGATATTGAGGGCCTTCAACAAGAAAGGTCGTCTCCGCTCTTTTCTATAGGGCGACCTGGTACTGGCCCTTCGAGCGCCAATGATTCCCAGTAGGAAACCACCCAAATTAGAACCCAAATGGGAAAGGCCTTATATCATCCATAAGGTTTACCCCAATGGATCATACTCCTTGGTGACCACGGATGGAGAGCATATAACCCCTCCCACCAATGACAAGTTCCGTAAGAGATACTTTGCATAGGGAAAAAGGGTCCTACACGACCCTAAACTGCAAGTTGGTCCCGCACGACCTTAAACTGCATCTTCGTCCTACAAGACGATAAACTATAAAAGGGTCCTGCACAACCCTAAACTGCGAAAAGGTCCTGCATGACATTAAACTGCACGTTATGGTCCTACATGACCTTAAACTGCATCATCGTCCTACAAGACGATAAACTACAAAATGGTCCGAGAACTATGACTTTAAACTAAGATCTACCCCCATCCTTACTGCAAGACGTTAAACTGCATGCCAGTCAGGCCTTCCTGACCGAGGCTCAGCCTCAGGCCCCTTGGCCTCCTCGGGCCCCAAGGCCCCCCGTCCTTACTACAAGACGTTAAACTGCAAGTCAGTCAGGTCTTCCTGACCGAGGCTTAGCCTCAGTCCCCTTGGCCTCCTTGGGCCCCTGGACCCCCGTCTTCACCACGAGACGTTAAACCGCAAGGTGGTCAGGTCTCCCCGACCACGGTCCGGCCTCAGGCCCCTTGGTTTTCCCCGACTTACCCTCTTGCGGGATTGTACGGTATGGTGTGGGACTACGTCCTCATTCACGTCGGATTACTTGCCGTACCTTACATATCCCCAAATGAGATGAATCCTCGTCCCACACGACGTTAAACTCCATCCTAATAACTATGTGTGGCTTGATTCCCATCTTCATGGGATACGTAGGAACGCTTGGACGCCACGTCTTGAGCCCAGCCCCAATCTTTTCTCTTCCACTATCCCCCCTGGGGGTAGTTTCCTTGGAGGATCATTGTGCAGCATGGAGTAGGCTTTCTTAGCCCCGCTCATACAACCCCGCTCACACAAGGATTGTAAGGGTCGCATTGTGGGCCCACTCCCATTCTTCTATCCTCCCACGTCCTCACCGCATGACACTAAACTGCATGGCCTTTAAGAACTATGTATGGATTGATTCCCATCCTAATGGGATACGTAGGAATGAACGGGAATTTCGTTCGTCGGCCCAGCCCAAAAGCCAAAATCTTCCCCGCGGTTCAAGACATGGTAGGGTGCACACTTTTGCCCCAACTCACATCGAGAAAGCCTCGACCTGTCTGCACATCCCCCCTGGAGATGTTTTTGTAACAACCCATACTTTACATACATTGTTAATACTTCAAAATTGAAGCACACTTATTACAACATATGACAAAACCACAAAGGACCATATAGGTATAGTGTCTTTAGAAACTGGGAAACATAAACAACTGGTTCATAAATCTTCTAGAGTGTCTCCCATTTATTTCATCATATCTAGGGTCCCTTTTAGCATATTCTACTTAATATCCATCTTCCTGACCTGGGGAAAGGAAAACATAAAAGGGTGATCTCAAATGCTCAGTAAGGGTAAACAAAAGAAATATCAATCACATCATATACATAAGCACATAACTTTTGGAAATCTTAACCTGCAAAAGAGATCATAATTTCATAACATGGGGTAAATAATGGCAGTGAAATGTAATCACAATAATCATAACTTAAAACATGAAACTTTGTGGCATTCACACATAATCATAGAGAATAATTTCTTGTTAGTCAAGACTCATTGCCAAGACTATCTTAGTGGACAAAGTCCCTTTCTGAATTGAGTAACCCTCATTTAAGTCCTGTTTCACTGAACCAGTATAACCTACCATTCCAGCCATGTCTATCTCATGAGATATAAAATCTTTACCCAATGCATTGGAGGGAGATATAGGTCTCACCCATCTCATAATGATACCATTCTTATGTTTTCCACAAAATCATAAACCATACATCATAGCATAACCCATGTAATAAAAATGGAATTCTTAAACAACATGACATCATAAAACAATTCATATAAGATAAAGGAATTCATAAAAAAATTTCCATCACAACATAATCAAATCCATGTAATAATAGGGATAAAAACATAACCCTTTTATTATCTTAGATGGAAAATAATTTTGATAAAATACTTGAACTCCATTCTTGAGGAAAATATCCTTTCTACTTCAAAAACATTTTTCCTTTCATAACATGTCATACGACTTTAAAATAAAAGAAGTTGATTAAAAATAAACTTGAAAACTTGTAAAGTAAGCTTCTTGGAAATAATGTTTTAAAAATCCATTCATGCCGTATAAGTTAAAAAAACATTCTTCGTACTTTTGTCGGAAAAGTCAAAAAGTACCTCGTACAACAAAAGATTCCTTTCATAGATATTACTAAAAACTCACCAAAGGGTAAAAATGGATTTAAACAATTGTAGGTGGGTGGAAATAATATTACATATTGATGAAACATGGATGTGGATGATAAAATACACCCCAGTAAATACTTACGAATAAACAATCTCGGATAAAAATGAGATTGTGATATTTCCCTTACCTTAGGTCCGATTTGCTTCGTATGTGTCCGAACCTCCTGTATAATGATTTAAATAATGTCATTGACTTATTACAGAATTATATTATATCATATATGGTTCACTTATGACATTATATTACCCTTTCTTTTGTAAATTCCATGTTAAAGAAGCGTTTTGGGTAAAATCGTTTCATTTATCGTAGGTGTTTTGACTTGTTGTTCTTGACATTATTATTAATTATATCATGATTTACTTACTTCCAGAATATAAAATATGATTTATATATCATATATATTCAGTATATATATATATAATAGATAGATAAATAAAATGAAAAACACCGTTCATGGAGACGGTAGTCCGTACGTACGCGTGAACGCTGTTTTCCTTTCCTTATTGTCTTGAATGGAAGTAAGTAGATGACATACATATATATATATACATAAATCCAGTAGCTTTATAATGTCATATATTTAATTATTATTTCTTATATATACTTTATAATCATTCTTAAATGGTTGACATGGAGAATGAATCTCATCGCGTCGTGGAGACGGTAGTCCGTACGTACGCATGAGCGATGATATCATTTTCATAAATATTGAATTGAATTTGAGTGGATTATACAATATATCAGAATCAATATGATGTTTTAATAACTATGTATAGTTATTCTTTACACCATTATACCCATCCATGTAAGGTGGTGGTGTAAAATAGATTACACCATGGCGTGGAGACGGTATTCCGTACGTACGCACGCGCGGTGATTTCTTTTTCCGTAGGATTGATAGATGGTGAAATAGGGTTGTTTCATACATATAATAACATATCAGTATATGAGTGATACTTATGTTATTACTTCATAATGAAACAACCTAAGAAGAAGAAGTGGAAGAAGAAATAAAGATGAAAGAATTGGTAATGGTAATTACCTCTTCTTTGAAGCCCCTCTTTGAGACCTCCTCTTAGGGCACTAAAATTGGTCTTTGAGGAAGACCAGAACCTCTAGGATGTTGCTAGGGAAGTGGAGAAGATATTTTGGCAGGGTTTGGCCGAGCTTGAGTGCTCAAATTGGTGTGAGGAGGAGGGGGAGGAGGTGTCCTTTTATAAGGGAGGAGAGGGGCACCTTATGAATATCTCAAATTATTATTTTATATTAAAGTCAAAATCGGTTTATAATGGTTCCAAAGGGTCTTATTTCGAAGATAAAGTGGGGATGGGTCGAAATCCTATCAACCAATAGGATATAGACATGTTTAGGGTGTTATTTTAACCTTATCAATTAGATTTAACTCTAAGTTAAATAATTTAACTTTTACCGTGTCTTTTTGTTTTCTTTCACTATATGGTTAATACACATACTATAACATGCCAAATGAACCCCAAATTGTTTATTATTAATATATATATCCTTATCTAAGTAATTTGTCCGAACCTTAGATTTTTAGGAATAAAATAACAATTAATAATATAATATTTGATTTAAAAACTATTTTGTGTCAATTTTGACACTATTTGATATATGATTTTTGTGAAAGTCATAACAGAATTATATGTTCTAACCAAGTTGATTACATCAACACTAATATATCATAGTAACCTAGAAAATTAGTGGAATTCATAAAAAGGGTTAAATTACATTCATTTGAGCATTTATAACATCAATTATGTTAATATTTCCTTAAAAGGGTAATTACTGCATCATCGTTGTGTCATAAATAAATTAATTTATTTAAAGTCTAAAAATTATAAATAAAATATCATTATGTAGGAAATATTTTTAGATTTCTAATTAATATTTATAGTCGAATTTATCTTATGTATAACCCCATATTAAAAATGTTTTAGTTATTAAACTTTGATTTTAACTATTTTAACTATTCATTAAATAAAATAATATTAAATGTCATAATCTAATACAAGTGGACCTAAATGGTCATATTATGGTCCTAAGGTTGTTTTTGGTCGAATTACACTTATCCAATAGAATTAGGACATGTGTTAGGGTAATAGTAATATCATATTTACCCTTAGTTACCCTATTTACTATTAACCGTGGTAAAAAAAAGTAAAAAGTTACTATTCACCAAAAATTATTTTCATCTCATTGAACCACATTTTAGTCCTTGATATTAACCGTGTCTGTCGGATTTTCTAAATTTCATTCACAGAAGCGGTAAAATTAAGTTTTATGCAAAATTCAGTTTTTAATCTACCACTTAGTGGTTTCACTATTCATCAAAAATTGAAAGTTTTCAGAAAAATGCCAAAATTTTATCCTAAGATATATTTCATATTCCGAATTCAAAAATGAAGTCTATTTTACCAAATTCATAACATAGAAATTGCATTAATTAATTTTATAATTAAATCCCGCTGTGAAAACAAATAGCGTGTTTTTAAGAAAAAATATCTATCAAAAGATTGACACTTGATTATGTCTGGTTTAAATGTGAAATTACATCCAATGACCAACATTGTATTAAATTGTAAAAATATATTCTAAATATACTTTAAAACAACTCAAATTAATAATTTATCACTATTAATTATTTTGATTACAAAAGTTGTTTTTAATTATAATTTAGTAATTTTCACTATTCATCAGAATATGAAAGTTATCCGAAAAGTACCAAACTTTCACCTTAGGCTAAATTCGGTACTCCGAATCCAAAAATGAAGTCCATTTTGAGAGCTAAAATTTCTAAAATTTTAAAAAGTGGTTATTACTATTCATAACGACAAGTTTTAATAATATTTTAATAGCATATCGTTGTTTCGTAAAACTCAGTATTACGTACTACACACGTTATCGAGGAAGGTTGTGATTGCGTGTAATGCAAGGAAAGTCAAGGATGTGTGTTGTGAAAGCTCCTTTTTGTGTTGCGTACAACACACGACATTAGTGAAATTAAAAAAAAAAATTCATAAAATCTTGGGCTGTTACATTCTACCCCCCTTAAAATGAATTTCGCCCTCGAAATTCGTCGGGGTTATAAATGGTTTACTATTCGAATGTTTCTTTAATAGAAACCGACATCGTAAAAAGGAATACCAAAACCAATATTTTAAAACAAAATTATGAATCTTAACGGTTACCCAAATAAACTAATCACTAGGTTTCCACATAGGTGAAAATATGGATATGGAAGAAAAATCTAACCATCATGTTCTGATGGAGAGTGGTAGAGAACATGGCTATGGAAAAGCCAGCAATCACAAAGCCATAAATTTGTGACGATCTAGGGTACCATCTGATTCATCGGATATAAGGTCACTAGGACAACATTTTTGGTTTTCAAGATCATTTCCCTAAAGTTCAGGAATTTGAATTAGAATAAATACTTAATTTATTTTGGTACAATCTCACTGTTGTTCATGCCATGAACAATTTCCACTTTATCTCTTAAATAAATGAAGTTGAATTTGTTATTCGTGAAGTGTTAACAGATCATGTGATAGAATGACGGGTCATTCCATCTGTCTCAAACAAAAGGTTAGCAAAATTTATATACATAAGTCGATATATAGTGAGATTAATCACATATGGTTCCTAAAATGGACTTATACTTCATATATCATACTGCTTAATATAATAAAACTAGTTTCTACTAAACAGGGACTTCCTGTAGGTCAGTGGTAGGCGATAAAGGCCAGTCGCACTTCGGTTGTGGGTTCTATTCCTACAGCCTTGTCCGAAGCGATGGGTTGTCGCCCGTCCTTTAGGTTGTCCTTTTTCTAAATCTATATTAATATAACATCCCATCAATAATATAGAAAAACGTTTTATCCTAACTTATGTCCAACATAATCCATTCTAATCTTTAGGCTTATCCATAATACTGTAGTCCACTCTCATAACATAGTGAAAACGATTACCAGAGATTTAATACCATCGTTGATCCCCATATATCATAAGATATGTTTTGTTGGTCACATTCCAAATATTCAAAGTCCTTAATCATGTATTCTTTTGAATACCCATTGAACCTTAGTGAAAACATGAATGCAGTTAAAAGTTAACACTTTCCACATACCAAAATCCTCAAAATTCTATATACTCAAACCATGATATCACTTAGTCCTTATATCAATCCTGATCTCATGCATACAATCAAACATCTCATTATCGTCTTATCCCTTCATTATGTGCATATCATCTACTTTCCAAAAATATTGGTACCATTCATCACATACTTTCAAAACTTAAGGAAAGACAACAATGTAAGAATCCTTAGATATCTCTTTATCCCATAGTACCATGAGATTACTTATACAACATTACACTTGATAAACATGTAATCATTCCACTACATTCTTAAACCATTGATCGAGCTTCAACAGTTCTTTCATCTCACATATCATTTGTAGTCTCATCATCATCATCAACATAAATACTACCCATACGACCATACTGATTCTCTTCATGAGACTTTCCCTTAGGGCATTGGTTTGCATAATGCCCGTACATTCCACATTTAAAACATTTAACCATTATTGATGTCGTAGCAATACCATTATCCTCATCCCTGGTGTTAACTAAACCTTTTCCTTTGCACTTACTGGCTTTGTGTCCTTCTTTTCCACACCCAAAGCATCTTCCAATTCCTTTGAAACATTCTCCTTGATTCCTCTTCCCGCATGATTTACATAGGGGAAATTGAACTTTCTTTCCTCTATGATCATCATGAAACTCCATCTTTCTCTTATTAGCTGAGTCAGGAAACTTACCAAATTTTACTTTATTGATCATATTATGATATTGCTGATTCGGCATAATAATGATGTTTGGACTTCCAAATCCCATTTCATTTGGATTCTCATGAAGAATATCATTCTATTTTCCATCACATCCTCCATTATCGTGAATCACCTTGTTTCCAGCCATTTTCTAAAACCCAAAAAGAATAGTGTGAGAGGCAAAAATCATAATAAAGGGGGAGTAACTTAAATATCTAACATCTTTTGTTTAATCTAATATCGTTACAATAGTTCTAGGACTATATCCTATACGTATACTTATCCTTAGGGGCATCCCTAGACATACCTTAGAAATATCTCTAGGGATATCACTAACGTTTTCGCATCCTAGTTTCCAAAGGTTGACTAAACCTTTCCTCTGATACCAAGTGTAACGACCCATACTTTACATACATTTTTAATACTTCAAAATTGAAGCACACTTATTACAACATGTGACAAAACCACAAAGGACCGTATAGGTATAGTGTCATTAGAAACTGGGAATCATAAAGAACTGGTTCATAAATCTTCTACAGTGTCTCCCATTTATTTCATCATATCTAGGGTCCCTTTTAGCATATTCTACTTAATATCCATCTTCTTGACCTGGGGAAAGGAAAACATAAAAGGGTGAGCTCAAATTCTCAGTAAGGGTAAACAAAAGAAATATCAATCACATCATAAACATAAGCACATAACTTTTGGAAATCTTAACCTGCAAAAGAGATCATAATTTCATAACATGGGGTAAATAATGGCAGTGAAATGTAATCACAATAATCATAACATAAAACATGAAACTTTGTGGCATTCACACATAATCATAGAGAATCATTTCTTGTTAGTCAAGACTCATTGCCAAGACTATCTTAGTGGACAAAGTCCCTTTCTGAATCGAGTAACCCTCATTTCAGTGCTGTTTCACTGAACCGGTATAACCTACCATTCCAGCCATGTCTATCTCATGAGATATAAAATCTTTACCCAATGCATTGGAGGGAGATATAGGTCCCACCCATCTCATAATGATACCATTCTTATGTGTGCCACAAAATCATAAACCATACATCATAGCATAACCCATGTAATAAAAATGGAATTCTTAAACAACATGACATCATAAAACAATTCATATAAGATAAAGGAATTCATAAAAATATTTCCATCACAACATAATTAAATCCATGTAATAATAGGGATAAAAACAGAACCCTTTTATTATCTTAGATGGAAAATAATTTTGATAAAATACTTGAACTCCATTCTTGAGGAAAATATCCTTTCTACTTCAAAAACATTTTTCCTTTCATAACATGTCATACGACGTTAAAATAAAAGAAGTTGATTAAAAATAAACTTGAAAACTTGTAAAGGAAGCTTCTTGGAAATAATGTTTTAAAAATCCATTCATGCCGTATAAGTTAAAAAAACATTCTTCGTACTTTTGTCGGAAAAGTCAAAAAGTACCTCGTACGACAAAAGATTCCTTTCATAGATATTACTAAAAACTCACCGAAGGGTAAAAATGGATTTAAACAATTGTAGGTGGATGGAAATAATATTACATATTGATGAAACATGGATGTGGATGATAAAATACACCCCAGTAAATACTTACGAATAAACAATCTCGGATAAAAATGAGATTGTGATATTTCCCTTACCTTAGGTCCGATTTGCTTCGTATGTGTCCGAACCTCCTGTATATTGATTTAAATAATGTCATTGACTTATTACAGAATCATATGATATCATATATGGTTCACTTATGACATTATATTACCCGTTCTTTTGTAAATTCCATGTTAAAGAAGCGTTTTGGGTAAAATCGTTTCATTTATCGTAGGTGTTTTGACTTGTTGTTCTTGACATTATTATTACTTATATCATGATTTACATACTTCCAGAATATAAAATATGATTTATATATCATATATATTCAGTATATATATATTATAGATAGATAAATGAAATGAAAAACATCGTTCATGGAGACAGTAGTCCGTACGTACGCATGAACGCTGTTTTCCTTTCCTTATTGTCTTGAATGGAAGTAAGTAGATGACATACATATATATATATATATACATAAATCCAGTAGCATTATAATTTCATATATTTCATTATTATTTCTTATATATACTTTATAATCATTCTTAAATGGTTAACATGGAGAATGAATCTCATCGCGTCGTGGAGACGGTAGTCCGTACGTACGCATGAGCGATGATATCATTTCCATAAATATTGAATTGAATTGAAGTGGATTATACAATATATCAGAATCAATATTATGTTGTAATAACTATGTATAGTTATTCTTTACACCATTATACCCATCCATGTAAGGTGGTGGTGGAAAATAGATTACACCACGGAGTGGAGACGGTATTCCGTACGTACGCACGCGCGGTGATTTCTTTTTCCGTAGGATGGATAGATGGTGAAATAGGGTTGTTTCATACTTATAATAACATATCAGTATATTAGTGATACTGATGTTATTACTTCATAATGAAACAACCTAAGAAGAAGAAGTGGAAGAAGAAATAAAGATGAAAGAATTGGTAACAGTAATTACCTCTTCTTTGAAGCGCCTCTTTGAGACCTCCTCTTAGGGCACTAAAATTGGTCTTTGAGGAATACCAGAACCTCTAGGATGTTTCTAGGGAAGTGGAGAAGATATTTTGGCAGGGGTTGGCCGAGCTTGAGTGCTCAAATTGGTGTGAGGAGGAGGGGAAGGAGGTGTCCTTTTATAAGGGAGGAGAGGGGCACCTTAGGAATATCTCAAAATATTATTTTATATTAATGTCAAAATCGGTTTATAATGGTTACAAAGGGTCTTATTTCGAAGATTAAGTGGGTATGGGTCTAAATCCTATCAATAAATATGATTTAGACATGTTTAGGGTGTTATTTTAACCTTATCAATTAGATTTAACTGTAAGTTTAATAATTTACCTTTTACCGTGTCTTTTGGTTTTCTTTAACTATATGGTTAATACACTTACTGTAACATGCCAGATGAACCCCAAATTGTTTATTAATAATATATATATCCTTATCTAAGTCATTTGGCCGAACCTTAGATTTTTAGGAATAAAATAACAATTAATAATATAATATTTGATTTAAAGACTATTTTGTGTCAATTTTAACACTATTTGATATATGATTTTTGTGAAAGTCATAACAGAATTATATGTTCGAACCAAGTTTATTAAATCAACACTAATATATCATAGTAACCTAGAAAATTAGTGGAATTCATAAAAAGTCTCAAATTACATTCATTTGAGCATTTATAACATCAATTATGTTAATATTTCCTTAAAAGGGTAATTACTGCATCATCGTTGTGTCATAAATAAATTAATTTATTTAAAGTCTAAAAATTATAAATAAAATATGATTATGTAGGAAATCTTTTTAGCTTTCTAATTAATATTTATAGTCGAATTTATCTTATGTATAACCCCATATTAAAAATGTTTTAGTTATTAAACTTTGATTTTAACTATTTTAACTATTCATTAAATAAAATAATATTAAATGTCATAATCTAATACAAGTGGACGTAAATGGTCATATTATGTTCATAAGGTTGTTTTTGATCGAATTACACTTATCTAATAGAATTAGAACATGTGTTAGGGTAATAGTAATATCATATTTACCCTTAGTTACCCTATTTACTATTAACCGTGGTAAAAAAAGTAAAAAGTTACTATTCACCAAAAATTATTTTCATCTCATTGAACCACATTTTAGTCCTTGATATTAACCGTGTCTGTCGGATTTTTGAAATTTCATTCACAGAAGCGGTAAAATTAAGTTTTATGCAAAATTCAGTTTTTAACCTACCACTTTGTGGTTTCACTATTAATCAAAAATTGAAAGTTTTGAAAAAATGCCAAATTTTTATCCTAAGCTATATTTCATATTCTGAATTCAAAAATGAAGTCTATTTTACCAAATTCATAACATATAAATTTCATTAATTAATTTTATAATTAAATCCCGCTGTGAAAACAAATAGCTTGTTTTTAAGAAACAATATCTATCAAAAGATTGACACTTGATTATGTCTGGTTTAAATGTGAAATTACATCCAATGACCAACATTGTATTAAATTGTAAAAATATATTCTAAATATACTTTAAAACAACTCAAATTAATAATTTATCACTATTAATTATTTTGATTAAAAAATTTGTTTATAATTATAATTTAGTAATTTTCACTATTCATCAGAATATGAAAGTTATCCCAAAAGTACCAAAATTCCACCTTAGGATAAATTCGATACTCCGAATCCAAAAATGAAGTCCATTTTGAGAGCTAAAATTTCTAAAATTTTAAAAAGTGGTTATTACTATTCATAACGGCTAGTTTTAATAATATTTTAATAGCATATCGTTGTTTCGTGAAACTCAGTACTACGTACTACACACGTTATCGAGGAAGGTTGCGATTGCGTGTAATGCAAGGCAAGTCAAGGATGCGTGTTGTGAAAGCTCCTTTTTGTGTTGCGTACAACACAAGACATTAGTGAAATTAAAAATAATATTTTTCATAAAATCTTGGGCTGTTACAGTTTTCCTCTTTCGTGGATGGATACAGTTATGCTTCACCCACTCCTTGACTGGGATTCCATCATTTTTCACACCCAGAGGGACCCCCACGAACGGCCTGGATACAATTCCTGAGGGCTCTCCTACCGTTACGGGCCTACGCCCCCGAGGGGTTTCAAGAAACAAGCCGATACAAGTCCCGCATTGCGAATTTGGTCAGTGGTCGACGCTAATTTGTTGCTCCCATATCTGGTCACCATAGGAACGCTGTGTTTCGAACATGGTCAACAGTGTCCTGGATCTTCGGGTCCACCCCGAGATGTCCCAGACATCGAGTGCAGTGATTCGTTCTGCCCCATCTAGAAGTGACAAACTTCCCCCCGGGTGGTGCTAGCGATCGGGCCCACGGCCTCGATTCCCCATAGGGGTGTACGGTGTGGTGTAGGACTACGTCCTCATTCACGTCGGGATCATGTTCCATGCCGTACGCCTTCCCTTACGAGGCCCAGCCTCAGGCCCCTTGGCCTCCTCGGGTCCCCGACCCCTGTCCTCATGTAAGAAGTTAAAATGCAGACCCGTCAGGCCTTTCTGACTGATTCCTGACCTTAGGTCTCTTGGCCTTCTCGGTCCCCTCCGCCCAACCTCTTACTAGGAGTGTATGGTGTAGTGTTGGACTATGTCCTCATTCACATCTGCTTCTTCGCCATACCGTACACCTCCCATGTTTAGAGGTATATTACTCCCCTCCTCGTCCTGTATGACGTTAAACTACATTTAGAGAACTACGTGTGGCTTGATTCCCATCCTCATATGATAGGTAGGACCACCTGAATGTCAAGGATTCGGGTCCATCCCCATCTCTCGGGAATCTTCATCCCATATTGGCCCATTGGCCTATCCTTCCTCCATGAGGGGATTATATGGTGTGGTGTAGGATTGTGTCCTCATTCACATCAGTCTCATAATGACCACGCCATGTACCTCCCCCTACTGAGCTGTTTCGTCGATCCCTTTTCGGTGGTTCACCAATGTGCCTAAGAGTGCTCTGGTTTATTACCTGGAATGCCAAGCTTTACTCGGACACGTCCGCACCCACTTTCCAGGCTTTGTGTATCCCTGCATCAGGGCTTCCATCATCTCTCACACACAGAGGGGCCCCCAAGAATGGCCTGGACACTATGCCCAAGGTCTCTCCTACCGTTATGGGCCAACACCCCCGAGGGTTTTGGACAACAAATCGATATAATCCCGCGTTGCGAATATGGCCAGCGGTCGATGCTCGTTTGTTGTTCCCACCTCAGGCTAACGTGATATGGACGCTGCGTTTCCACAATGGTTAAGAATTTTCCTCTCTCGCCACGCCAACCCATTAAACCCAAAATTTCGGGTACAAAATTCACACCCTTTATCACTTCATCATGTCCAAGTAGAGTTTTTAATCTCTTGGTACTTTTCCTCCGTGCACATCTGCATGTTGGGGGAACAATCCATGTCAAAGGTGTCCTTCGGTGATCTCGACCAACTCCCGTTTGAATCACCCCAAGTATTGTGATGAGGATACCCCCCTTGTTTCCCACACCATGTTTAACACACGTTGGCTTAGGAATCGGGTTTACATCTGTGCTTTCTTAGGATGTTGTCACCATTCCTGGTCCGAGCTCTAAGACCATAAACTAAGATTCTCATCTGGAACTACGTTCATCATGATTCCCATCTTGATAGGATACGTAGGAATGCCCAGACCCCTTGTCTGTGGGTCTAGCATGAGTTCAGCAAATTCACCTATCTGGTCCTGCCTTTAGGACCCCGACTACGGGACCGCGTGGCGTAGTTTAGGACTACGTCCTCATTCACATCAGGTTTTCAATAGCTACACCACACACACCCCCATTCTAAGAGTTAGCCCTCTTTTTCCTTGTCCCGCATGAAATTAAAAGGCACCCTTCAGAACTATGTGTGGCTTTATTCCCATCATCATGGGATATGTAGGACCACCTGAATGTCTAGGATTCGGGTCCATCCCCACCTCTTAGAGATCTCTTGATCTCCCAGTCACTTAGGCCATTTGGTCTATCCCTCTCCAGGAGGGGGATATGTAGGTATGATACAAGGTTTTGGGCACCATGCCGCCTTCCCCCGGGAACCCGCCATCTCTTGGTTACCCTCTATTTGAGTCTCTTGACCCCTTGCAGTGGTTCACCCATATGTTAAGAGTACTCTGGTCTAGGACCAAGAGTGTCATATTCAACTTGATCATGTTCCTTCCACATGTCACGCTTCGTGTTCCTCTCCATTCGGGCTTCCATCACCTTTCACACCAAGAGGGACCCCCAAGAACGGCCTGGATACAACGCCCAAGGGCTCTCCTACCGTTACGGGCCAACGCCCCCAAGGTTTTTGGACAACAAATCGATAAAATCACGCATTGCGAATACGGTCAGCAGTCGATGATCATTTTTTTGTCCCCATTCCAGGCTAACGCGACAGGATGCTGTGTTGCGAACATGGTCAGTAATAATCCTCTGTCGTCATGCCAGTCCCTTCAGTCCTCGAATGTTGGTTTCATGATTCACATCATTTTCCACCCCATCATGTCCAGGTGGAATCTCGACACTTTTGGCGCTATCCCTCAGTGCACCCTTGCATGTCAGGGGGACAAAGCTGCAATATGGAATCCTTCGGGGCTCCCATGGTCTGAGATCTAAGACCATAAACTAAGATCCATTCGTAACTACGATCAACTTGATTACCATCCTCATGGGATACGTAGAACCGCCCGGACGCCCTGTCTCCGAGTACAACCCATCTGGGAAGCCATTCTCTCCCCCTATTTCACCTCTTACCTCGATATAGGCCCCTCGGCCTAAGGTCTCCCTCTCTGATTGGCGTACAATGTGATGTGGGATCATATATCCATCAATTGTGTTTTATAACACTGCACACATTCCCCGCCTAGCATTGTCTCTGCCACGTCTGCGCTGCATGACGATAAAATGCATGCTTGGTCCTATCATACGACCCTAAACTGTGACATTATCGTCCTGTCCGCATGACGAAAAACGGAACTGCATTGTGGTGACCTCATTGTAGAGGACATCACGTTGTGTATTGGTCACGTGCCATGCCATTTGTCAACGCCCATCATGGATTGATCCTTGTGGCAACACCACGGCCTACTACTCTAGGACTATCGCTTCACAAAGAAAAAAAACCAATCACCTTAAAGAACAAAAAATATTTATCAAATTACGCTTTTTTTAGTGCAAGGGCCACATCCGCACTCCCCTTTTCCCCTGGCACTGGTACCTTATCGTGACACCCTCCAGAACTACGTATGTCTTGATTCTCATCCTTATGGGATACATAGGAGCGCCCGGATACTTCCCAGCAGGCCCATCCTAACCTTTGTGTTCGGTCCCTCGACTCGAGAATTTCCCCAGAGAAAGCATGGTAAGTAGGGCTTAGGTCCTCCTTCACGTCGGGTCTTGACGCCATGCGTCCCCTGGTCTTTTTACCCATTCATGGTCTAAGGTCCATCAAGAACTACGTGAGGCTTGATTCTAATCCTTATGAGATACGTAGGAGCACCGAGGCACTTCCCCCTAGGCCCGGCCTAACTTTCACTTTCAGTCCCTTGACCGAAAAACCTATCCCAAGGGGGTTGTGCGATGTGATATGGGATTATGTCTCATTCACGTCAGGTTGTTCATCGCACTGCACACACCCCATATTCCCATTTACGCCAGGTGTTTGAGTTACTCCACCATGTGCCTCTTATGTCTCCTCCCATCCATGGTCCGAATTCTACGACCCTAAACTAAGATCTCCCTATGGGAAAGGAATCTGCTCCCTCTATCTAATACGCCTTGTTGTCGTATTCAGATGTGGCTTGACAAAGTGCCCGAAGTGTGGGATTTTCACAGGGACAACCTCCTCATCCCATGACCATGCTTCGTGAGATCTCTATTTGGATCCTCATCCTTTCCCACATCCAAAAGGACCCTCGGACGACATGGATACTAGGCTTAAGGGCCCTCCATGAATGCTGTACCTAAGGGCCCTCCAATTGTTTCGGGCTAATGTCCCTACGGATATCTGACAACATTTGTGACATGGGCCCATGTTTCGAACATGGTCAATGGTCAACCCTCATTTGTTGGTCCCCATTCTAGTCCAACACGATATGGATGCTGGTTTTCCGCCACGGTAAACAGTTATCCTCCATCGTCACGCCGCCATCATCGTGATCTGAATCTCGAGCTCCATGATTCACACATTTCAACTTCCTTATGTTCAAGTGGAATTCCATCATACTTGGCTCTTTCTCTTCGCACATCTAGGTGCGCTAAATGATCATGTTAGTGTCATTGGGACGGTATTCACCGAGTGTCCCTTTTCCCTAACCTGCCCCTTTTTGTCGGGAAATTCCCACCACTACTGCTTGTTTTCCACACCGAGCATGACTCACATGGGCTTTTTAGTTTTGGCGGGATGTGTACCAACACAACCAGGTTTCTCATCGTCCCGCATGATGTTAAACTGTGCTTTCAGAACTACATTCATCTTGATGCACATACTCATGGGATACGTAGGAACGCCTGACCACTCTACTCCGGGACCAACCTAATCCTCACTCTTGGTCCCTCGACCTGAAGAGTTTCCTCTGGGGGTAAGTGGTGTGATTTGGACTCCAAGTCCTCATTCACGTCGGTTTCATATCTACCGTGCCACACGCTCCCTGGGATATACCCTTTTATTCCACGTCCTATCATATGACGTTAAACTACAGGAGTCCATATGTCCTCGACGCATGACACTAAACTGCGGTTCTACCCCGAACAAGTTCAGGCTGCCCAAAGATCCCATTGGGAAGTGACAGCCCCCTCGCCAGAGAGGCCCTACCTGAATGAAGGAATGATCCATGATCAAACCAATGCGCCCATATGGTGTACTCCCACCACGGTGGTGTAACTACATGAGTGTTGGATTCTATTCGGACAAACCGTCACTCCATATTCCACGCTTTTCATGCCCTTTATTCAGACCCTCGTCCTCTTTCATGTCTACAGGAACCCCCTAATGGTCTGGTCTCATGACGCATTGGCTCACCTACCGTCCTGGGCCAATGTTCCGGAATAATGGTCATGTTTGGAAGGACCCCCAAACAGTATGTATGTTTGACCTATGGTCCGCCAACTGTCCTGGGCCAACGTCCTGAAGGATTGATCGACAACATGTGTGACAAGGTCCTGTGTTTCAAACACGGTCAACGTTTGACCCTCTTTTTTTCCCCATTACAAGCTACTGCAGTAAGGATACCTCTTCTCATCCATGGTTAATGGTTGTCCCTTATTTTCACGCCATCCCCAAAGCGTTCGGAATCATGGGTATCGCGATTCACACTTCCCATTTTCATCTGTTTGGACCGATTTCAGCGCCCCTGGCATTGTGCCATTCATGCATAAGAGCACGCTGAAGAAACTATAATTCAGCTGTCCTGGAAACTTCCTTCTCCGGTCAACCCTCTCCCATATTTCAGAAATATGGACTGGTAATCCGAATCCTGGATGCCTAGAGCATGGTCTCCACTCCTTTGTTAGGTGGGACGACAAGGCAACCATCTCCTGTTTCTCACATCGGGCTCGACCCACGTGGGCTTGGGGAATTGTCGCCGAACGTACCGCAAACATTGTAGGGATGTAACAAGGTGATTCAAACAGAAGAAATCGTGTGCGCTACGGCATTCAAAACAAAGAAAGAAAAAATTGATACATGAAAGTACCACTAAAAGGTTTTTGGTTTGTTATAATACCCGGGGGTTGACTTCCCCCATAGATGGGTTGACCCCGTCGAAAGAGAGTTGCAACTCCGCCACCCGTTGTCTTGTGGCATCCAAGGCTTGCTGCCACTAACTTAGCTCCCGATCCTCCTCAGCAGCGGCGGGGCGCAGTTCATCAGTCCTGGCTTTGGCCCTCTCTATGCCAGCTTGAACGGCAGCCATATTTCCAGAGGTCTGCCTCATATGCTCTTCTGCCTCTTCCAGCTGGGCCTTCAACTACGAGACAAGATCAGATTGTGCATCAAGAGAGGCTGAAAGCTCGTCTGCCCGGGTCTGCATCTGTTGGACCTCACCTTCAGCCTCCTGGAGCTTCTTGATGCGGGTTGCCTTCCTCCACTGCCAGCCCATGCAGAGCCCACGATAATTATCCCAAATCTTCTCATCCATAAGATCTCGGATGAGTGCGTGAGGACGTTGGGCATCCACTCCCCCAGCACACAGTTTGCGCAACCGCGAGCGGAGTCTATCCATTTCTGCTAGCCATTGCACTTGGGGGTGTCCTTAATAAAGCGCGTGATCAGCTTCCATGACTGACGACAGACTATGCTACTGTCTTCCTCGTTGGAGGCCGTTTCGTCCCAGTTTGCGCGATTGGCGGGCTCGTACGCGGGATACACCCGCAAGAAATCCTCGGTAGGATCTACATCTGGTGTTGAATCCAATACGATACCTGGCGCCGAAGCAGGCGCGACAGGACTGGGACCGACCGGTTGATCCGCATCCTCGGAGTCCACCTCAATGACTTCGGGTGCGACCCTGCTGGTGGTCCCGCCAGTGATGATGTCTGTCGCAGCTTGAGGGGATGGGGGGACTATTGCCACCATCACCGGCATGCCCCTAGGAGGGATGCCACCAGACATACTGACCAGTCTTGCCGCAACAGCCCACGCCAGTCGGAGAACTGTACGACAGAGAGGGACATAAACGTTAGTTGCCAGGCATGGTCTACATATGACGACATGGGAACCGGTAGAAGAGACTTACAGAGATCAACCTCCTGGCGCTGTTTTTGAGCCGGTACTGACAACACCCCGAGGCGAGGCCCTTCGTATACTGTTGGAAGGTCTAGAGATTCCGGAAGAGCCTCCCCAGGAGCTCTGGTCCCACCAGACGCGGAACTGGACGTAGCCATAGGCGCGGGTTCTGAAGGTCCCGCGTCATCACCCGCTGAGGGGCGAGAACGAGGCCTGGGAACAAGTTCCTCCTTCATGGATCAAAAATCGGTGAGAAGTTCATAGCGACCCAAGAACGGATCGTAAGGAAAGAAGTCAGGAATGATACCTTGAGAGCCTCTGCGAATTCGTCGGAATTTGAGCCTCAGTCTCCGACCTCTCCCTCCTCCAACGAGCTCCCTCCTCCAGCTTCATCCTCCCAAGAGGAGTCCTCTAATTCTTTCGGAAGGGGGAAGCTCTCCCTCAGATCGGCAGCCGATAACTATGGGGGGACCGTCTGATTCAACAGTACCCTCACCCGGTCTGTCATTGGGTGAGGGACACCACTGGAGTGGACGTAATCCTCCAGCTCATCCAGGTACTGTTCTTCCTCGGCCGGAGACGCCATGAATCCAGCCCGGACTGGGCCTATGCCCGGTAATTCCATCCCGAGGTGATTCATGTGGGCCCATATCTCGGGTGGGCTGAGGAACTGCCGGTTGACATCCCAAATGTCCCAAGCCTCCGGGAAGACGACATCCTCTGCCATGTCGATATGACGCAGGCTCTTCCCCGGAGACTGAGTGGATATCCTACGGATTCTGCATAGTGGCCGCCCATCCGGATGGCCTTGCTCTTCCGGAATCACCGGATCCACCGCTGCTGCCATACCCTCGGTCGGTGCGTGTCTCGCTGCCATGGAAGCCCCGCTACCGCGAGCGGTCCTAGCCGCCATCCGACCCCGACCTCGAGATAGAGGAGCCCCACCGTCACCGTCCTGAATAGTTGGTTGTTTTAGCTTCTCCCCTGGGTAAGTAGCCTCCAAACTAATGGAATACTCCCTCACCAATCCAAAAGAAGCGGTGGATGGAGTAAATTAAATTTGCATCTTCCCATCTTCCCGTGTGAACATGAGCCACAACTGTCTCATCACACACGGGTGCTCCTCGTGACTCACCTCCCAGTAGACCTGCAGGGTCAGCCATTGGAGGCACCAGAACTGCCTTGCAAACCAATGCAGGGTGTACGGTTTGCAGAGTGGCTCACAATCTATCGGTGCCACCAAAAATCCACCTAAAAAGGACAGGAGGTAAGCCCAATGTTCTTCCGTTCCACACCCTTCATCAGTAAGTATCCCCGTCGGCAATGGGAAGTGGTGGAAATTAAACTCATCCACCCTCCACACCAGATTCAGCACCGTCGGAACGGCTAGTTTGAATGGGAAACTCCCGACCGCATTCAGGATGGAGGGGCGGATGTTCGATCCCGACGGCGAAATGGGGTTTGGATACTCATAAATCCCCCTGATATGCACTGCGATCCACCCATACAGGAAGTGGAAGGGCCCACATATCCTTGGCGGCTTCTTGCCCTTGCTAATGTGCCCCAGTATTCTGTATTGTTTGTTGAGCATCGGAATCCCCAGATTGATCCGCTTCCCCATGTCCAAAATCGAAGCCATAATAAACTAGCTCGGCCGCACCCCCATGCTTGTATCCCTCACTGGTAGGATCCAACCGCAGATGAGAGCCGTGATGAACACCGCCAGCCTGACTATCGGCTGTTGTTCAGTGCTGACACTAAAACTCCAAGTCTTCCTTTGGCTGTCCTCCAAGACCTGCCAATACGAGTGACCCTTGCCCCGTTGGGCCGCCCACGGACAAGTTCGAGGACTCGGAGGGAACTTTATATTCTCTGGGAAATTCAGGAAGCACTTGTACCATCTCTTAAAGTGGACATCCCTCACTGCCTCCTTGTCCTCTCCAGGGACGAGCACCATCAACGCTGATGCCATTCGCGGCATTTGTTATATATCCTCCCACTCGCTCATGAAGGGGAGGAACTCATCATACATGGCCCCCATGATCGGAACCCCCAAAATCTGGTGGATGTCCCACAGGCTGATGCCCACCTCCCCGTGATGCAGGTGAAAGGTATTGGTCCTAGAAGACCATCTGATCAGCAATTCCGGCATCAGTTTCATTGGTTGGTAAATGTGGAATTGGGAGGCCCATGCCACCTCATACAACCCCACTCTCCTCAGCTCAGCCCCAAACTCCTCACATGAGGTGCCTACCCAGTAGGCCCAGGCCTAGTCATTAGTGAAGTTTCCACCCTGGCGCAGGTCCCACTCATCGGACCATCCCTTCTTCGAATACTACAAAGACGCCTTCAGCATGGTACAATAGAGAGGAGGGGACGTCTCCGTTTGCAGTGGCTTCCCATCAATATCGTTCAAATGGTTATAGAGACAGTCAGTGGTGACGGGTGTGAGGTCCTCCCGCGCATGACCATCGGCCGCCCTGAACCATTGGTGGTGGCATGGTGTGCTCATGAACCAGCAAGCTGGTTCGTCCCTACACTCCTCCGAGATGAAGACATCATCCCTCAACCCGATGTCGTACAATGGCAGTTTCTTGCACTGCAGATAATCCTTCTGACCCTTCGATAGTAGATCTGTCAAAGAAGCATGGTCCGAATGGATTCAGACCATCTCCCCCAGGCCTGGACAGTTGGCCATCTCATCCTGATGAGCGGCATCTGCAAGCACTCCCAATACAGCTTCTTGATGGGCCATTTCGATCCCGGCACTCAGAAAAGAAATTTTTCAGAACGGATCGCGGAGCCGAATCGCGAAGATGAATCGCGAAGGTCGATCGCGAGACCAAGCCGCAAAGACTGGCCTTGGCCGACAAGCGGAAGTTCGCTTGGCTCGAACGCGGAGTCGGAGACGCGCGGTTCGCCGCGAAGCTCGATTCGCGGAGGGCTATCGCGTAGTACGGGGAGCTTCGCAAAGTCGAGAGCACAAAAAGACAAGGAAGTACGTGAAGAAAAAAGAGGTCGACCCCCTATTTATAGGCGGCAACCCCGTAGCATCGCGGCACGCCTCACCCACGATGAGCATCGTGGCTCGTCCGGATCTGTTGCCCCGGTCAGCATCGCAGGCCCCCTTCGCGAAGCTGTATCGTGAAAAACCGACAATTTTGGTGATTTTCCCTCAGACGTCGACCCTTCACCCTCCTCGGCTCCAAGTCTAAGGGGGGGCATTTTTTGGAGCCAAAATGGTGCACGAAAGGAAGGGATGAAAAAAAGAAGGATGGCACGCTGCCACGCGAAGCACCGACGCGAAGCACCACCGCACCGCACCACCGTGAAGCTCCAGAGGCGGTAACTCACCGCGAACGCATTTGACGTTCGCGAGCCCGCCGCGAAGCTCCAGAGGTGGTAACTCTCCGAGAATGCATTTGACGTTCGCGGGCCCACCGCGAATCTCCAGAGGCAGTAACTCTTTGCGGATGCCATTGACGTTCGTTAGTGCGCCGCAAAGCACCTGAGGCAGCTCGCAAGTTCTGCTTTGCGGAGCCCCATCCTTATAAATACTGGACTCCCCCTGAGTCCCCGGGACAGACAATCCGACCTTTCGGATTCTCCTCTCCCTAATCGTGAAGCACTCTTTGCCCCGGGAATCATGAGCTCCGCAAGGTACTTCTACTTCGCGAGATGCCTTTTCTTGGTCTTTTTTTGAGCCCCTCTTCCGAAAGGGACGCCCTTCGCGAAGATCAAGGGAATTCACAATGGAAGGGTATTCCCAAGGGAACCCAGGCAGCCACGAAGAGTTTTTGATTCGCGAAACACCCAACCCATACTAGTGATCCCTATGCTAAGGAAGGATCGCTCCACATCGCGAAGCACACTGCTTCGCAGAACCCTGCTTCGCGATGCACCCCTTCTTCGTGAGGCAGTGCTCTGAGAATACTGTTCCACTTCGCGAAGCACCCTCCACTCACACCTATGACCCATGCTAAGGCCAAGGAACTCTGCTTCACGAAGCACACTCCTTTTCTTGGAACTTCCTCTTCCCGTGCGACCCTCCAGGTTTGCACGATGTGATTTCAAAGTCCCCTGGACAATACCACTCGTAGCGTTGCTTCGCCTAATGATTCTTCACATAGTCATGCTAACAGTTATTGCTTCTTCGCATAGCCACACTAACGTGGACCCTTGGATGGTTCGCTCTGCGACCCCCCTTTACCACGGCCTTACTGGTACCTTCCCTTCCCCAAGAACTAGAGGGTACCGGTTATGTAAGTCCTAGGGGTCCGGAGTGAACCCACTTCGTCCGAGCTTCAAGACGTTAAACTGCCAAGCACCACGTCCTCAACACATGATGTTGAACCGTGACCCGACCTCGTGCCTCCCATGAAGGGTCCCCCCCAGCTCGAACATTTTTTACACCACTCGTCTCCACGGGAGTGGAATCACCCATCCACAAGTGATGATATCCTCCTTATTGGATTGGTGTATGTTCTCAAGAGATGGGCAACCCTAGTTCCCCAACAGATGGCTGCACCTCTGCATCTCTGTACTTCCCCACTACCAAGGTCAGTGGAGGGCGTGATAGGGAATGAGGCACCTCCAATCATTGGTCCCAAATCCCTCTTTCGCTGCGCTTTGCCGCACTCCGGGCCTCCATCCTGGAGTAAGTCCCAGCACCATGGGCTGCCTAATGCGTAAGCCCCTCTTCGCTTCTCACGGCCGCATCCATCGCGACGTGATCGTCAGGTCCTTGCAACCCCTTGTTCCTCACACCGAGCATGACTCACGTGGGCTTAGTGTGAGCACCGACCCTGACTCCCACCTTCAACGAACTATGAGGTCTTTGATCCATGTCAAGGCATTGTACGTAGGAAGCCTCCATGAGGTTCAAGACACATTACTCGGTCGTTCATTCACGTCGAGTTTCTCCCTCGTCCAGTATGACGTTAAACTGTATCCCCCTTGTCCTGCATGACATCAAACTGCACACCCATTTGAACTATGAGGACTTTGATCCGTTTCAAGGCATGGTACATAGGAAGCCTCCCCGAGGTTCAAGCCCAACAATAATTGGCCCAAACCGTCTCCTTGTCGGTGTGCCAACCCCCCATTCACACCGGAACTACGAGGACATTGATCCATGTCAAGGAATGGTACGTAGGAAGCCTCCCCGAAGTCCAAGCCCATCTCTCATCGGACCGAGGTCCCTCATTTACGTCGGTTCGCCGACACCCAACGCCCGTCGTTCATTCACGTCAGGGTTCACTACCGTCCCACATGACTTTAAACTGTATTCCATCAATCCCGAACTACGTGGACATTGATTCCCCGCCACGTGGATACGTAGGAAGCCCCATCAAGGATCAAGCCCAACCCAACTTCACTGTCGCCCTTGCGATGGTCCCATTTCATTACCCCTCCACTTTATTCACCCATCTATCACCCATCCTGATTCTCGCACGGATCGTCATATCTCGGTGAGACCATGTAGGTATGCTCCTCTTCACAGCCGTCCATGGGCTAGCCCCGGTATCGACATCCCTTCAAGGGAAATCCCTCAATCCGATCTATTCTAGCTAATGATGTGATCTGGCTGATCCGTCTCCGCTAGACATTAAATTCACGGCGTACCTTGTGTTGAAACTTGGGAAGCTGAGGAAAACCTCAGATATGTGGCTACGGCATATAATTCCCTACACTCCATGTGGGATGCCTCGGGCTTCCACGCCCTCGAGATGCCCTAACCAGGGACAATAGACAGACATGTCATGTTCCCAAGCATCCAGACACGCTACTGATGCCTCAACTTGACTACTCCCCCGACTGAAGGTTGCAGCCCTGACTGGACCCTTTGGAATGTTCCGACATAAGCAGTGTAATTAACCAGCGTCCATTGAAACATGGCACTGGGAAGAGTTTCACGAACTACGTATTAAATCTACGAGGGAGACCCAGACTAGGTGATGAGTTCTGAGGAGGAATCCACAGAAAGAAGAACTGACATCCCATAATCCTGTTTCGATCAAGGAGCAGACGTCCCTGAATAAGGAGCGAATGCCGCCCACCTTTGGAAAGCGGGAATGCGGGGCAACAAGCGCAGCGCGTCCTCCCCTGCGGACGGACGGATGCGCGCGCCCTAGCGAAAGTTTCATAAACACACCTCCCCAACCATTCCCATGTCTAATACATTTTGGTTCATCGAGAAATCAGCCTCCT
>CAUJRU010003367.1:34866-50897 GCA_963277665.1 Viscum album | reverse complement strand
GTGCTTGGGGCTTGTCTTGCCCGAGGTAGTGCGCCCTAAAAACGATGACAATGAGATGGGGTTTGTCGCATGTGTGATCCTGCGGACTGACAGTCGTGTCCAGACAATGGCATCCGAGTGAGACGATTTGAAGGGGCCTCGAGGCCCGTCTTGGTGCGTGTGGCGTGCCTTGAAAGGAAGGACGTTGCGGTGGGGTTTGTCATCTGTTGTCGTGTCCCGTATGTAATGACAATGACCACCTAAAGAGAATTCATTTCATGCGTGAGGACCCTCTCTGGACATGGGGCCTGTCTTCTCGGCGGTGTTGGACGCTACCCGGGATGAATGCTACTACGTGTCGGCGGCCTTCATGTGCCTAAGGGGTCACATCGGTGGCTGTTCCTACGGTTTCATATATCTTTTAGGGCAACACGTGTTGACTTTCATGCGCTGTGGTGCCCACAGGGTTGTCTAAACCCTCCAGTATGTCTCCTCGTCAGTGCTGATGTTTCCTGGTGGGACAGCTGGAAAGGCATAAATGTCTCTTTAGGGGGGGAGTGGTCGGCGACCCCCCCTGGGCGTGGGTCTTGTCCTGCGTGCCCAGAGCCACCTAGTGACATGCCCACGGACATGGAAAAATGGCCTCCAGACAAATCCATGAAAGCTTGAGGATTCATACGGTGCTTGGGGCTTGTCTTGTCTGAGGTAATGCGCCATAAAAGTGATGACAATGAGCCGGGGTGCGTCGCGTGTCAGGTCCGAGGTACTGACAATCACGTGGAGACAACGCCACCCGAGTGGGACGATTTGAAGGGGCATCGGGGCTTGCCTTGGAGGATGCGGTGTGCCTTGCAAGGAAGGACGACGTGGTGGGGTTTGTCATATGTTGTTGGGTACGGTATGTAATGACAATGACCGCCTAAAGATAATTCATTTCATGCGTGAGGACCCGCTCTGGACATGGGGCGTGTCTTCTCTGCGGTGATGGACGAGACGCGGGACGGATGTCATGACGTGTCGGCGGCCTTCATGTGCCTAAGGGGTCACGTCGGTGGCCCTTCCTATGGTTTCATAGCTCTTTTAGGGCAACCCGTGTTGTCTTTCATGCACTGCGGTGCCCTTAGGGTGGTCTAAACCCCTCAGTATGTCTCCTCGTCACTTTTGATGTTTCCTGGTGGAATAGCTGGAAATGCATAAATGTCTCTTTAGGGGGGGAGTGGTCGGCGACCCCCCCTGGGCGTGGGTCTTGTCCTGCGTGCCTAGAGCCACCCGATGACATGCCCAGTGACATGGAAAATGGCATCGACGCAATGCCATGAATTCTTGATGATTCGTCCCGTGCTTGGGGCTTGTCTTTCCCGAGGTAGTGCGCCCTAAAAACGATGACAATGAGATGGGTTTTGTCGCATGTGTGATCTTGCGGGCTGACAGTCGTTTCCAGACAAAGGCATCCGAGTGAGACGATTTGAAGGGGCCTCGAGGCCCGTCTTGGTGCATGCGGTGTGCCTTGAAAGGAAGGACGTTGAGGTGTGGTTATTCATGTGTTTTCGTGTCCCGTATGTAATGATAATGACCACCTAAAGAGAATTCATTTCATGCGTGAGGACCCTCTCTGGACATGGGGCCTGTCTTCTCGGCGGTGTTGGACGCTACCCGGGATGGATGCTAGTACGTGATGGCGGCCTTGATGTGCCTAAGGGGTCACATTGGTGGCTATTCCTATGGTTTCATATCTCTTTTAGGGCAACACGTGTTGTCTTTCATGCGCTGTGGTGCCCACAGGGTTGTCTGAACCCATCAGTATGTCTCCTCGTCAGTGCTGATGTTTCCTGGTGGGACAGCTGGAAATGCATAAATGTCTCTTTAGGGGGGGAGTGGTCGGCGACCCCCCCTGGGCGTGGGTCTTGTCCTGTGTGCCCAGAGCCACCCAGTGACATGCCCACGGACATGGAAAAACGGCCTCCAGACGAATCCATGAAAGCCTGATGATTCGTACGGTGCTTGGGGCTTGTCTTGTCTGAGGTAATGCGCCATAAAAGTGATGACAATGAGCTGGGGTGCGTCGCGTGTCAGACCCACGCCGAGTGACGTGGAAAATGGCATCGACGCAATGCCAAGAATTCCTGATGATTTGTCCCGTGCTTCGGGCTTGTCTTGCCCGAGGTAGTGCGCCATAAAAACGATGACAATGAGATGGGGTTTGTCGCGTGTGTGAGGTCCGACGTACTGACGATCACGTGGAGACAACGGCATCCGAGTGAGACGATTTGAAGGGGCCTCGGGGCTTGCCTTGGTGGATGCGGTGTGCCTTGCAAGGAAGGACGATGTGGTGGGGTTTGTCATATGTTGTTGGGTACGGTATGTATTGACAATGACCACCTAAAGATAATTCCTTTGAGGCGTGAGGACTCGCTCTGGACATGGGGCGCGTCTTCTCTGCGGTGATGGACGAGACGCGGGACGGATGCCATGACGTGTCGGCGGCCTTCATGTGCCTAAGGGGTCACGTCGGTGGCCCTTCCTATGGTTTCATAGCTCTTTTAGGGCAACCCGTGTTGTCTTTCATGCACTGCGGTGCCCTTAGGGTGGTCTAAACCCATCAGTATGTCTCCTCGTCACTGTTGATGTTTCCTGGTGGTATAGCTGGAAATGCATAAATGTCTCTTTAGGGGGGGAGTGGTCGGCGACCCCCCCTGGGCGTGGGTCTTGTCCTGCGTGCCTAGAGCCACCCACTGACATGCCGAGTGACATGGAAAATGGCATCGACGCAGTGCCATGAATTTCTGATGATTCGTCCCGTGCTTGGGGCTTGTCTTGCCCGAGGTAGTGCGCCCTAAAAACGATGACAATGAGATGGGGTTTGTCGCATGTGTGATCCTGCGGACTGACAGTCGTGTCCAGACAATGGCATCCGAGTGAGACGATTTGAAGGGGCCTCGAGGCCCGTCTTGGTGCGTGTGGCGTGCCTTGAAAGGAAGGACGTTGCGGTGGGGTTTGTCATCTGTTGTCGTGTCCCGTATGTAATGACAATGACCACCTAAAGAGAATTCATTTCATGCGTGAGGACCCTCTCTGGACATGGGGCCTGTCTTCTCGGCGGTGTTGGACGCTACCCGGGATGAATGCTACTACGTGTCGGCGGCCTTCATGTGCCTAAGGGGTCACATCGGTGGCTGTTCCTATGGTTTCATATATCTTTTAGGGCAACACGTGTTGTCTTTCATGCGCTGTGGTGCCCACAGGGTTGTCTAAACCCGTTAGTATGTCTCCTCGTCAGTGCTGATGTTTCCTGGTGGGACAGCTGAAAATGCATAAATGTCTCTTTAGGGGGGGAGTGGTCGGCGACCCCCCCTGGGCGTGGGTCTTGTCCTGCGTGCCCAGAGCCACCTAGTGACATGCCCACGGACATGGAAAAATGGCCTCCAGACAAATCCATGAAAGCTTGAGGATTCATACGGTGCTTGGGGCTTGTCTTGTCTGAGGTAATGCGCCATAAAAGTGATGACAATGAGCCGGGGTGCGTCGCGTGTCAGGTCCGACGTACTGACAATCACGTGGAGACAACGCCACCCGAGTGGGACGATTTGAAGGGGCATCGGGGCTTGCCTTGGAGGATGCGGTGTGCCTTGCAAGGAAGGACGACGTGGTGGGGTTTGTCATATGTTGTTGGGTACGGTATGTAATGACAATGACCGCCTCAAGATAATTCCTTTCATGCGTGAGGACCCGCTCTGGACATGGGGCGTGTCTTCTCTGCGGTGATGGACGAGACGCGGGACGGATGCCATGACGTGTCGGCGGCCTTCATGTGCCTAAGGGGTCACGTCGGTGGCCCTTCCTATGGTTTCATAGCTCTTTTAGGGCAACCCGTGTTGTCTTTCATGCACTGCGGTGCCCTTAGGGTGGTCTAAACCCATCAGTATGTCTCCTCGTCACTGTTGATGTTTCCTGGTGGAATAGCTGGAAATGCATAAATGTCTCTTTAGGGGGGGGAGTGGTCGGCGACCCCCCCTGGGCGTGGGTCTTGTCCTGCGTGCCTAGAGCCACCCGATGACATGCCCAGTGACATGGAAAATGGCATGGACGCAATGCCATGAATTCTCGATGATTCGTCCCGTGCTTGGGGCTTGTCTTTCCCGAGGTAGTGCGCCCTAAAAACGATGACAACGAGATGGGGTTTGTCGCATGTGTGATCTTGCGGGCTGATAGTCGTTTCCAGACAATGGCATCCGAGTGAGACGATTTGAAGGGGCCTCGAGGCCCGTCTTGGTGCATGCGGCGTGCCTTGAAGGGAAGGACGTTGAGGTGAGGTCATACCTCAAACATTGCAGATTTGGTTGGTGATGCAACCTTGTTGATCCTTCCATTAGTCATATGCTTGTCTCAAAGATCAGGTTGTGCATGTACAATGGACAAACTAATCGAACGGAATTGAATGTTCGGGACGACGGTTTGGGCTTGTGTTGGGGTCTGAGTGGTGAGCTCAGTCATACCTCAAACAATGCAGATGTTGTTGGTGATTCTACATGTCTGATCCTTCCACTAGTCATATGCTTGTCTCAAAGATCAGGTCCTGCATGATCAGTTGTGTGGGTTGATGGTTGCGCTTATGCGATTGTGTGGGAGTGGTGGATGGTTGTCAAGATACCGCGGTCTCCCTTTTTTGGGAAGGGAACGTTGGTCTCGTTGGCTCTAGGGGGTTGGGTATATCAATCCTTCCCTTGTGTCATGCATAGCGGGCTTTCCCTGCCTTCATGTGCTGCATTGTGATGCCTCTCGGGTTGCTTCCCTCGAGGCGTCACGGTCAGTTGTGTGGGTTGATGGTTGTGCTTACGCGATTGTGTGGGAGTGGTGGATGGTTGTCAAGATACTGCGGTCTCCCTTTTTTGGGAAGGGAACGTTGGTCTCGTTGGCTCTAGGGGGTTGGGTATATCAATCCTTCCCTTGTGTCATGCATAGCGGGCTTTCCCTGCCTTCATGTGCTGCATTGTGATGCCTCTCGGGTTGCTTCCCTCGAGGCGTCACGGTCAGTTGTGTGGGTTGATGGTTGTGCTTACGCGATTGTGTGGGAGTGGTGGATGGCTGTCAAGATACTGCGGTCTCCCTTTTTTGGGAAGGGAACGTTGGTCTCGTTGGCTCTAGGGGGTTGGGTATATAAATCCTTCCCTTGTGTCATGCATAGCGGGCTTTCCCTGCCTTCATGTGCTGCATTGTGATGTCTCTCGGGTTGCTTCCCTCGAGGCGTCACAGTCAGTTGTGTGGGTTGATGGTTGTGCTTACGCGATTGTGTGGGAGTGGTGGATGGTTGTCAAGATATTGCGGTCTCCCTTTTTTGGGAAGGGAACGTTGGTCTCCTTGGCTCTAGGGGGTTGGGTATATAAATCCTTCCCTTGTGTCATGCATAGCGGGCTTTCCCTGCCTTCATGTGCTGCATTGTGATGCCTCTGGGGTTGCTTCCCTTGAGGCGTCACGGTCAGTTGTGTGGGTTGATGGTTGTGCTTACGCGATTGTGTGGGAGTGGTGGATGGTTGTCAAGATACTGCGGTCTCCCTTTTTTGGGAAGGGAACGTTGGTCTCCTTGGCTCTAGGGGGTTGGGTATATAAATCCTTCCCTTGTGTCATGCATAGCGGGCTTTCCCTGCCTTCATGTGCTGCATTGTGATGTCTCTCGGGTTGCTTCCCTCGAGGTGTCACAGTCAGTTGTGTGGGTTGATGGTTGTGCTTACGCGATTGTGTGGGAGTGGTGGATGGTTGTCAAGATACTGCGGTCTCCCTTTTTTGGGAAGGGAACGTTGGTCTCCTTGGCTCTAGGGGGTTGGGTATATAAATCCTTCCCTTGTGTCATGCATAGCGGGCTTTCCCTGCCTTCATGTGCTGCATTGTGATGCCTCTCGGGTTGCTTCCCTTGAGGCGTCACGGTCAGTTGTGTGGGTTGATGGTTGTGCTTACGCGATTGTGTGGGAGTGGTGGATGGTTGTCAAGATACTGCGGTCTCCCTTTTTTGGGAAGGGAACGTTGGTCTCGTTGGCACCCTCATCCGTAAGTGGGGGATTAATTTCTCCTCGCTTTCATTTGGTCCTTGTGCATGTTTCCATGTGAATGATGGAACACGGTTTGGCTTGGTTGGATATCCGTTGAGAACACTAGTCAAATGCTTGTCTCAAAGATCAGTCTGTGCATGTACAGGGACAAACTAACCGAAAGATGGTGATATTGTGAAGGGTCTCATTAAATCAGTGACAAGTTTGACGTTCTCCTCGGTTATACATCAAGCGAAGAATGTGTATCTATTGTTTCGACAAGATACACGAGCGTCGTCACGCAGAGGTGATGACTCATTAAGGGGAATCCTGTCGATTTGGGAAGATGGTTTGGGCTTGTGTTGGGGTCTGAGTGGTTTGCTCAGTCATACCTCAAACATTGCAGATGTGGTTGGTGATGCTACCTGGCTGATCCTTCCATTAGTCATATGCTTGTCCCAAAGATCAGGTGGTGCATGTACAAAGGAAAAACTAATCGAATGGAATTGAATGTTCGGGACGACGGTTTGGGCTTGTGTTGGGGTCTGAGTGGTTAGCTCAGTCATACCTCAAACAATGCAGATGTTGTTGGTGATGCTACATGGCTGATCCTTCAACTAGTCATATGCTTGACTCAAAGATCAGGTCCCGCATGTACAAAGACAAACTAATCGAAAGATGGTGATACTGTGATGGGTCTCATTAAATTA
Organism: Viscum album; assembly: GCA_963277665.1. Taxonomy (NCBI): domain Eukaryota; kingdom Viridiplantae; phylum Streptophyta; class Magnoliopsida; order Santalales; family Viscaceae; genus Viscum; species Viscum album. The sequence goes on along the minus strand of CAUJRU010003367.1, from coordinate 44,188 downwards.
GTGCCAGGGCTGACTTTCTCCTCAGTTATACATCAAGAGAAGAATCCCCAGGTGGGTGAGCTCCACCTAGAAGACCCTCACTTGTCCCTTCGGAGTTCTCCCTGTTGGTAGTGGAATTTTGTCAGTTATGATATACGGGCCCTGTTTATATGCTTGGGTTGAATTCTCTCGCACAATTGCGGTATTGAGCATCATGCAGAGGTGATGACTCATTAATTGGGTTCCTGTCGATTTGGAAAGACGGTTTGGGCTTGTGTTGGGGTCTGAGTGGTCTGCTCAGTCATACCTCAAACATTGCAGATGTGGTTGGTGATGCAACCTGGCTGATCCTTCCATTAGTCATATGCTTGTCCCAAAGATCAGGTTGTGCATGTACAAAGGACAAACTAATGGAACGGAATTGAATGTTCGGGATGATGGTTTGGGCTTGTGTTGGGGTCTGAGTGGTGAGCTCAGTCATACCTCAAACAATGCAGATGTTGTTGGTGATGCTACATGGCTGATCCTTCTACTAGTCATATGCTTGTCTCAAAGATCAGGTTGTGCATGATCAGTTGTGTGGGTTGATGGTTGCCCTTATGCGATTGTGTGGAAGTGGTGGATGGTTGTCAAGATACTGCGGTCTCCCTTTTTTGGGAATGGAACGTTGGTCTCGTTGGCGCTAGGGGGTTGGGTATATCAATCCTTCCCTTGTGTCATGCATAGCGGGCTTTCCCTGCCTTCATGTGCTGCATTGTGATGCCTCTCGGGTTGCTTCCCTCGAGGCGTGACGGTCAGTTGTGTGGGTTGATGGTTGTGCTTACGCGATTGTGTGGGAGTGGTGGATGGTTGTCAAGATACTGCGGTCTCCCTTTTTTGGGAAGGGAACGTTGGTCTCGTTGGCACCCTCATCCGTAAGTGGGGGTTTAATTTCTCCTCGCTTTCATTTGGTCCTTGTACATGTTTCCATGTGAATGATGGAACACGGTTTGGCTTGGTTGGATATCCGATGAGAACACTAGTCATATGCTTGTCTCAAAGATCAGTCTGTGCATGTACAGGGACAAACTAACCGAAAGATGGTGATACTGTGAAGGGTCTCATTAAATCAGTGACAAGTTTGACGTTCTCCTCGGTTATACATCAAGCGAAGAATGTGTATCTATTGTTTTTGCAAGATACACGAGCGTCATACAGAGGTGATGACTAATTAAGGGGAAACATGTCGATTTGGGAAGATGGTTTGGGCTTGTGTTGGGGTCTGAGTGGTTTGCTCAGTCATACCTCAAACATTGCAGATGTGGTTGGTGATGCTACCTGGCTGATCCTTCCATTAGTCATATGCTTGTATCAAAGATCAGGTCGTGCATGTACAAAGGACAAACTAATCGAATGGAATTGAATGCTCGGGACGACGGTTTAGGCTTGTGTTGGGGTCTGAGTGGTCTGCTCAGTCATACCTCAAACATTGCAGATGTGGTTAGTGACGCTACATGGGTGATCCTTCCACTAGTCATATGCGTGTCTCAAAGATCAGGTCCTGCATGTACAAGGACAAACTAATCGAAAGATGGTGATACTGTGAAGGGTCTCATTAAATCAGTGACACGGCTGACTTTCTCCTCGGTTATACATCAAGCGAAGAATCCCCAGGTGGGTGAGCTCCACCTAGAAGAACCTCACTTGTCCCTTTGGAGTTCTCCCTGTTGGTAGTGGAATTTTGTTGGTGCTGATGTAAGGGCCCCGTCTATATGCTTGGGTTGAATTCTCTCGCACAATTTTGGTTTCGGGTTCCAAGGGCTTGCTAAAAAGACGATGCGATACTAGACAGATATAACTTGGATGGGATGATGATAGATGAGCATGGTTGGTGTCCTGGTTCTTGGTTAAAAGTTTCGCAACGGTGGTTGAGTTCTTTTGAATGGTGGGATGTGGGGGGTGCGGCGGGACATAGGGCCTCCGTTCCTGTCATGACTCCTTTTCCTCAACGTCCCTGGAGCGTTGTGGGTTCGTCTGCTTAAAATCTGCCTCATGGCGGTTGAGTTCCTTCGGAAGGTGGGATGTGGGAGGCATGGCGGTGGGACGCTGTAATTCCTTTTCCTCACCGGTGGGATGTGGGGGGCATTGGAAAGAATGGGTTTTTGCCCAGTCTCATGCCGTGCCCGCCTTTTTCCTCACCTTTCATGGAGCGTTGCGGTTCGGGCTTGCTTAAAAGGCCACCTGTTGGTGGCGGAGTTCCTTGGATGGTGGGATGTGGGAGGCATGGTGGGTTGGTGTTCCTTTGTCGTCCCTCGACGCTCCTGCCCTTCCCTCGCCTTCTCTAGAGCAGTGCGGCTCTGCTTGCTTAAAAGCTGCCTCAGGGCGGTTGAGTTGCTGCGGATGGTGGGATGTGGGGGGCGCGGCGGGATTGGGTTTTTGCCCCGTCCCCTGACGTGCCTGCCTTTTCCTCCCCGTCTGTGGAGCATTGCGGGCTGGGTGCTTAAATACCGCCTCACGGTTTGTGGGATCCTGTGGATGGTGGGATGTGGGCGGCGCGGCGGGACATAGGACCCCCGTACCTACCATGACTCCTTTTCCTCGACGTCTCTTGAGCGTTGCTGGTTCGTCTGCTTAAAAGCTGCCTCATGGCGGTTGAGTTCCTACGGAATGTGAGATGTGGGAGGCACGGCGGGATGGGGGTTTCCCTCCTCATCCCCTGACGTTCCTACCTTTTTCCTCACTGGTGGGATGTGGGGGGTATGGGTGGGATTGGGTTGTTTCCCCGTCCTGTCGTACCCACCTTTTTCCTCACCTTTCATGGAGCGTTGCGGGTCGGGCTTTGCTTAAAATCCACTGATTGTGGTTGAGTTCTTGCAGATGTTGGGATGTGGGAGGCATGGTGGGATTGGGTTCCTTTGTCGTCCCTTGCTGTACCGCCTTTTCCTCACCTTCTCTGGAGCGTTGTGGAATTTTGGTAGTGGTTCAAGCGCGAAACTGTCGGTATCACCAGGATGCGAGAGCGTGCTCCTAAATTTCTCATTCAGTGATATTCCATGCGAACCATAGCAAGCTGCCTTGGGCAATGATTGGTGGGAGTGCTTTGCTCAACGCATTGTCGGGGCCACGTGCGAGTTATTTGGGTCCTAAGAAACTCACACCAACAGGGTAACGATTTCCATGGTTCATTATTGGACAAGTTGGGGTGCCTTCCTCCTCAGTCATGCCTTGGGTGATGATGTTCATAAGGGTGGCTTGAGAATGTGTATCTACTGTTTCTGCAAGATACACGAGCGTCATGCAGAGGTGATGACTAATTAAGGGGAAACATGTCGATTTGGGAAGAGATGGTTCGGGCTTGTGTTGGGGTCTGAGTGGTCTGCTCAGTCATACCTCAAACATTGCAGATGTGGTTGGTGATGGTACCCGGTTGATCTTTCCATTAGTCATATTATTGTCTCAAAGATCAGGCTGTGCATGTACGAAGGACAAACTAATCGAATGGAATTGAATGCTCGGGACGACGGTTTGGGCTTGTGTTGGGGTCTGAGTGGTCTGCTCAGTCATACCTCAAACATTGCAGATGTGGTTGGTGATGCTACATGGTTGATCCTTCCACTAGTCATATGCCTGTCTCAAAGATCAGGTCCCGCATGTAAAGGACAAACTAATCGAAAGATGGTGATACTGTGACGGGTCTCATTAAATCAGTGCCAGGGCTGACTTTCTCCTCGGTTATACCTCAAGCGAAGAATCCCCAGGTGGGTGAGCTCCACCTTGAAGACCCTCACTTGTCCCTTTGGAGTTCTCCCTGTTGGTAGTGGAATTTTGTTGGTGCTGATGTACGGGCCCCGTCTATATGCTTGGGTTGAATTCTCTCGCACAATTTTGGTTTCGGGTTCCAAGGGCTTGCTAAAAAGACGATGCGATACTAGACAGATATAACTTGGATGGGATGATGATAGATGAGCATGGTTGGTGTCCTGGTTCTTGGTTAAAAGTTTCGCAACGGTGGTTGAGTTCTTTTGAATGGTGGGATGTGGGGGGTGCGGCGGGACATAGGGCCTCTGTTCCTGTCATGACTCCTTTTCCTCAACGTCCCTGGAGCGTTGTGGGTTCGTCTGCTTAAAATCTGCCTCACGGCGGTTGAGTTCCTTCGGAAGGTGGGATGTGGGAAGCATGGCGGTGGGACGCTGTAATTCCTTTTCCTCACCGGTGGGATGTGGGGGGCATTGGAAAGAATGGGTTTTTGCCCAGTCTCATGCCGTGCCCGCCTTTTTCCTCACCTTTCATGGAGCGTTGCGGTTCGGGCTTGCTTAAAAGGCCACCTGTTGGTGGCGGAGTTCCTTGGATGGTGGGATGTGGGAGGCATGGTGGGTTGGTGTTCCTTTGTCGTCCCTCGACGCTCCTGCCCTTCCCTCGCCTTCTCTAGAGCAGTGCGGCTTTGCTTGCTTAAAAGCTGCCTCAGGGTGGTTGAGTTGCTGCGGATGGTGGGATGTGGGGGGCGCGGCGGGATTGGGTTTTTGCCCCGTCCCCTGACGTGCCTGCCTTTTCCTCCCCGTCTGTGGAGCATTGCGGGCTGGGTGCTTAAATACCGCCTCACGGTTTGTGGGATCCTGTGGATGGTGGGATGTGGGCGGCGCGGCGGGACATAGGACCCCCGTACCTACCATGACTCCTTTTCCTCGACGTCTCTTGAGCGTTGCTGGTTCGTCTGCTTAAAAGCTGCCTCATGGCGGTTGAGTTCCTACGGAATGTGAGATGTGGGAGGCACGGCGGGATGGGGGTTTCCCTCCTCATCCCCTGACGTTCCTACCTTTTCCCTCACTGGTGGGATGTGGGGGGTATGGGCGGGATTGGGTTGTTTCCCCGTCCTGTCGTACCCACCTTTTTCCTCACCTTTCATGGAGCGTTGCGGGTCGGGCTTTGCTTAAAATCCACTGAGTGTGGTTGAGTTCTTGCAGATGTTGGGATGTGGGAGGCATGGTGGGATTGGGTTCCTTTGTCGTCCCTTGCTGTACCGCCTTTTCCTCACCTTCTCTGGAGCGTTGTGGAATTTTGGTAGTGGTTCAAGCGCGAAACTGTCGGTATCACCAGGATGCGAGAGCGTGCTCCTAAATTTCTCATTCAGCGATATTCCATGCGAACCATAGCAAGCTGCCTTGGGCAATGATTGGTGGGAGTGCTTTGCTCAACGCATTGTCGGGGCCACGTGCGAGTTATTTGTGTCCTAAGAGACTCACACCAACAGGGTAACGATTTCCATGGTTCATTATTGGACAAGTTGGGGTGCCTTCCTCCTCAGTCATGCCTTGGGTGATGATGTTCATAAGGGTGGCTTGAGAATGTGTATCTACTGTTTCTGCAAGATACACGAGCGTCATGCGGAGGTGATGACTCATTAAGGGGAATCCTGTCGATTTGGGAAGATGGTTGGGGCTTGTGTTGGGGTCTGAGTGGTCTGCTCAGTCATACCTCAAACATTGCAGATGTGGTTGGTGATGCTACCTGGCTGATCCTTCCATTAGTCATATGCTTGTCTCAAAGATCAGGTTGTGCATGTACAAAGGACAAACTAATCGAACAGAATTGAATGTTCGGGACGACGGTTTGGGCTTGTGTTGGGGTCTGAGTGGTCAGCTCAGTCATACCCCAAACAATGCAGATGTTGTTGGTGATGCTACATGGCTGATCCTTCCACTAGTCATATGCCTGTCTCAAAGATCAGGTCCCGCATGTAAAGGACAAACTAATCGAAAGATGGTGATACTGTGACGGGTCTCATTAAATCAGTGCCAGGGGTGACTTTCTCCTCGGTTATATCTCAAGCGAAGAATCCCCAGGTGGGTGAGCTCCACCTAGAAGACCCTCACTTGTCCCTTTGGAGTTCTCCCTGTTGGTAGTGGAATTTTTTTGGTGCTGATGTAGGGGCCCCGTCTATATGCTTGGGTTGAATTCTCTCGCACAATTGCGGTTCCGTCTTCCAAGGGCTTGCTAAAAAGACAATGCGATACTAGACAGATATAACTTGGATGGGATGATGATAGATGAGCATGGTTGGTGTCCTGGTTCTTGGTTAAAAGTTTCGCAACGGTGGTTGAGTTCTTTTGAATGGTGGGATGTGGGGGGTGCGGCGGGACATAGGGCCTCCGTTCCTGTCATGACTCCTTTTCCTCAACGTCCCTGGAGCGTTGTGGGTTCGTCTGCTTAAAATCTGCCTCATGGCGGTTGAGTTCCTTCGGAAGGTGGGATGTGGGAGGCATGGCGGTGGGACGCTGTAATTCCTTTTCCTCACCGGTGGGATGTGGGGGGCATTGGAAAGAATGGGTTTTTGCCCAGTCTCATGCCGTGCCCGCCTTTTTCCTCACCTTTCATGGAGCGTTGCGGTTCGGGCTTGCTTAAAAGGCCACCTGTCGGTGGCGGAGTTCCTTGGATGGTGGGATGTGGGAGGCATGGTGGGTTGGTGTTCCTTTGTCGTCCCTCGACGCTCCTGCCCTTCCCTCGCCTTCTCTAGAGCAGTGCGGCTTGGCTTGCTTAAAAGCCGCCTCAGGGTGGTTGAGTTGTTGCGGATGGTGGGATGTGGGAGGCGCGGCGGGATTGGGTTTTTGCCCCGTCCCCTGACGTGCCTGCCTTTTCCTCCCCGTCTGTGGAGCATTGCGGGCTGGGTGCTTAAATACCGCCTCACGGTTTGTGGGATCCTGTGGATGGTGGGATGTGGGCGGCGCGGCGGGACATAGGACCCCCGTACCTACCCTGACTCCTTTTCCTTGACGTCTCTTGAGCGTTGCTGGTTCGTCTGCTTAAAAGCTGCCTCATGGCGGTTGAGTTCCTACGGAATGTGAGATGTGGGAGGCACGGCGGGATGGGGGTTTCCCTCCTCATCCCCTGACGTTCCTACCTTTTTCCTCACTGGTGGGATGTGGGGGGTATGGGCGGGATTGGGTTGTTTCCCCGTCCTGTCGTACCCACCTTTTTCCTCACCTTTCATGGAGCGTTGCGGGTCGGGCTATGCTTAAAAGCCACCGAGTGTGGTTGAGTTCTTGCAGATGTTGGGATGTGGGAGGCATGGTGGGATTGGGTTCCTTTGTCGTCCCTTGCTGTACCGCCTTTTCCTCACCTTCTCTGGAGCGTTGTGGAATTTTGGTAGTGGTTCAAGCGCGAAACTGTCGGTATCACCAGGATGCAAGAGCGTGCTCCTAAATTTCTCATTCAGCGATATTTCATGCGAACCATAGCAAGCTGCCTTGGGCAATGATTGGTGGGAGTGCTTTGCTCAACGCATTGTCGGGGCCACGTGCGAGTTATTTGGGTCCTAAGAAACTCACACCAACAGGGTGACGATTTCCATGGTTCATTATTGGACAAGTTGGGGTGCCTTCCTCCTCAGTCATGCCTTGGGTGATGATGTTCATAAGGGTGGCTTGAGAATGTGTATCTACTGTTTCTGCAAGATACACGAGCGTCATGCGGAGGTGATGACTCATTAAGGGGAATCCTGTCGATTTGGGAAGATGGTTGGGGCTTGTGTTGGGGTCTGAGTGGTCTGCTCAGTCATACCTCAAACATTGCAGATGTGGTTGGTGATGCTACCTGGCTGATCCTTCCATTAGTCATATGCTTGTCTCAAAGATCAGGTTGTGCATGTACAAAGGACAAACTAATGGAACAGAATTGAATGTTCGGGACGACGGTTTGGGCTTGTGTTGGGGTCTGAGTGGTCAGCTCAGTCATACCCCAAACAATGCAGATGTTGTTGGTGATGCTACATGGCTGATCCTTCCACTAGTCATATGCCTGTCTCAAAGATCAGGTCCCGCATGTAAAGGACAAACTAATCGAAAGATGGTGATACTGTGACGGGTCTCATTAAATCAGTTCCAGGGGTGACTTTCTCCTCGGTTATATCTCAAGCGAAGAATCCCCAGGTGGGTGAGCTCCACCTAGAAGACCCTCACTTGTCCCTTTGGAGTTCTCCCTGTTGGTAGTGGAATTTTTTTGGTGCTGATGTAGGGGCCCCGTCTATATGCTTGGGTTGAATTCTCTCGCACAATTGCGGTTCCGTCTTCCAAGGGCTTGCTAAAAAGACGATGCGATACTAGACAGATATAACTTGGATGGGATGATGATAGATGAGCATGGTTGGTGTCCTGGTTCTTGGTTAAAAGTTTCTCAACGGTGGTTGAGTTCTTTTGAATGGTGGGATGTGGGGGGTGCGGCGGGACATAGGGCCTCCGTTCCTGTCATGACTCCTTTTCCTCAACGTCCCTGGAGCGTTGTGGGTTCGTCTGCTTAAAATCTGCCTCATGGCGGTTGAGTTCCTTCGGAAGGTGGGATGTGGGAGGCATGGCGGTGGGACGCTGTAATTCCTTTTCCTCACCGGTGGGATGTGGGGGGCATTGGAAAGAATGGGTTTTTGCCCAGTCTCATGCCGTGCCCGCCTTTTTCCTCACCTTTCATGGAGCGTTGCGGTTCGGGCTTGCTTAAAAGGCCACCTGTCGGTGGCGGAGTTCCTTGGATGGTGGGATGTGGGAGGCATGGTGGGTTGGTGTTCCTTTGTCGTCCCTCGACGCTCCTGCCCTTCCCTCGCCTTCTCTAGAGCAGTGCGGCTTGGCTTGCTTAAAAGCCGCCTCAGGGTGGTTGAGTTGCTGCGGATGGTGGGATGTGGGAGGCGCGGCGGGATTGGGTTTTTGCCCCGTCCCCTGACGTGCCTGCCTTTTCCTCCCCGTCTGTGGAGCATTGCGGGCTGGGTGCTTAAATACCGCCTCACGGTTTGTGGGATCCTGTGGATGGTGGGATGTGGGCGGCGCGGCGGGACATAGGACCCCCGTACCTACCATGACTCCTTTTCCTCGACGTCTCTTGAGCGTTGCTGGTTCGTCTGCTTAAAAGCTGCCTCATGGCGGTTGAGTTCCTACGGAATGTGAGATGTGGGAGGCACGGCGGGATGGGGGTTTCCCTCCTCATCCCCTGACGTTCCTACCTTTTTCCTCACTGGTGGGATGTGGGGGGTATGGGCGGGATTGGGTTGTTTCCCCGTCCTGTCGTACCCACCTTTTTCCTCACCTTTCATGGAGCGTTGCGGGTCGGGCTATGCTTAAAAGCCACCGAGTGTGGTTGAGTTCTTGCAGATGTTGGGATGTGGGAGGCATGGTGGGATTGGGTTCCTTTGTCGTCCTTTGCTGTACCTGCCTTTTCCTCACCTTCTCTGGAGCGTTGTGGGATTTTGGTAGTGGTTCAAGCGCGAAACTGTCGGTATCACCAGGATGAGAGACCGTGCTCCTAAATTTCCCATTCAGTGATATTCCATGCGAACCGTAGCAAGCTTCCTTGGGCAGTGATTTGCGGGAGTGCTTTGCCCAACGCATTG
>CAUJRU010003367.1:7500-27166 GCA_963277665.1 Viscum album | reverse complement strand
GGGAGTGGTCGGCGACCCCCCCCCCTGGGCGTGGGTCTTGTCCTGCGCGCCCAGATCCACCCAATGACATGCCCACGGACATGAAAAAATGGCCTCTAGACAATGCCATGAATGCTTGGTGATTCGTCCGGTGCTTGGGGCTTGTCTTGTCCGGGGTATTGCGCCATGAAAGCGATGACAATGAGCCGGGGTTCGTCACGTGTCAGGTCCTACGTACTGACAATCGCGTGGAGACAATGCCATCCGGGTGAGGCGATTTGAAGGGGCCTCGGGGCTTGTCTTGGTGGATGCGGTGTGCCTTAAAAGTAAAGACATGGAGGTGGTGGTTGGTGAAATGTTGTTGGGTCCTATATGTAACGACAATCACCACCTGATGAGAATTCATTTCATGCGTGAGGACCCGCTGTGGACATGGGGCATGTCTTCTCGGCGGTGATCGACGATACGCGGGACGGATGCCATGACGTGTCGGCGGCCTTCAAGTGCCTAAGGGGTCACGTCGGTGGTCGTTCCTATGGTTTCATAGCTCTTTTAGGGCAACACGTGTTGTCTTTCATGCGCTGCACTGACCTCTGGGATGTCTAAACCCCTCAGTATGTCTCCTCGTCACTGATGATGTTTCCTGGTGGGATAGCTGGAAATGCATAAATGTCTCTTTAGGGGGGGAGTGGTCGGCGACCCCCCCTGGGCGTGGGTCTTGTCCTGCGTGCCCAGAGCCACCCAATGACATGCCCACGGACATGGAAAAATGGCCTCTAGACAATCCCATGAATGCTTGATGATTCGTCCGGTGCTTGGGGCTTGTCTTGTCCGGGGTAGTGCGCCATCAAAGCTTTGAAAATGAGTCGGGGTTCGTCGCGTGTCAGGTCCTACGTACTGACAATCGCGTGGAGACAATTCCATCCGAGTGAGACGATTTGAAGGGGCATCGGGGCTTGCATTGGTGGATGCGGGGTGCCTTGAAAGGAAGGACGCCGAGCTGGGGTTTGCCATATCTTGTTGGGTCCGGTATGTAACGTCCATGACCACCTAAATAGAATTCGTTTCATGCGTGAGGACCCGCTCTGGACATGGGGTTGTCTTCTCGGCGGTGGTCGACGACACGCGGGACGGATGCCATGACGTGCCGGCGGCCTTCATGTGCCTAAGGGGTCACGTCGGTGGCCGTTCCTATGGTTTCATAGCTCTTTTAGGGCAACTCGCGTTGTCTTTCATGAGCTGGGGTGCCCTCTGGGTGGTCTAAACCACTCAGTATGTCTCCTCGTCAGTGCTGATGTTTCCTGGTGGGATAGCTGTAAATGCATAAATGTCTCTTTAGGGGGGGAGTGGTCGGCGACCCCCCCTGGGCGTGGGTCTTGTCCTGCGTGCCTCGAGCCACCCAGTGACATGCCCACGGACATGGAAAAATGGCCTCTAGACAATGCCATCAATGCGTGATGATTCGTCCGGTGCTTGGGGCTTGTCTTCTCCGGGGTAGTGCGCCTTAAAAGCTTTGACAATGAGCCGGGGTTCGTCGCGTGTGAGGTCCTACGTACCGACAATCGCGTGGAGACAATGCCATCCGAGTGAGACGATTTGAAGGGGCCTCGAGGCTTGTCTTGGTGGATGCGGGGTGCCTTGAAAGGAAGGACGCCGAGCTGGGGTTTGTCATATGTTGTTGGGTTCGGTATGTAACGACACCGACCACCTAAAGAGAATTCATTTCATGCGTGAGGACCCGCTCTGGACATGGGGTCTGTCTTCTCGGCGGTGGTCGACGATACGCGGGAAGGATGCCATGACGTGTCGGCGGCCTTCACGTGCCTAAGGGGTCACGTCGGTTGCCGTTCCTATGGTTTCATAGCTCTTTTAGGGCAACACGTGTTGTCTTTCATGCGCTGCGGTTCCCTCTGGGTGGTCTAAACCACTCAGTATGTCTCCTCGTCAGTGCTGATGTTTCCTGGTGGGAGAGCTGGAAATGCAGAAATGTCTCTTTAGGGGGGGAGTGGTCGGCGACCCCCCCTGGGCGTGGGTCTTGTCCTGCGTGCCCAGAGCCACCCAGTGACATGCCCACAGACATGGAAAAATGGCCTCTAGATGATTCCTCCTGTGCTTGGGGCTTGTCTTGCCCGCGGTAGTGCCCCATAAAAGCGATGACAATGAGACGGGGTTCGTCGCGTGTCAGGTCCGACGAACTGACAATCGCGTGGAGACAAAGCCATCCGAGTGAGACGATTTGAAGTGGCCTCGGGGCATGTCTTGGTGGATGCGACGTGCCTTGAAAGGAAGGACGTCGAGGTGGGGTTTTTCATATGTTGTTGGGTCCTGTATGTAATTACAATTACCACCTAAAGAGAATTCTTTTCATGAGTGAGGACCCGCTCTGGACATGGGGCGTGTCTTCTCGGCGGTGATCGACGATACGCGGGATGGATGCCATGACTTGTCGGTGGCCTTCATGTGCATAAGGGGTCACGTCGGTGGCCCTTCCTATGGTTTCATAGCTCTTTTAGGGCAACACGTGTTGTCTTTCATGCGCTGCGGTGCCCTCAGGGTGGTCTAAACCCATCAGTATGTCTCCTCGTCAGTGTTGATGTTTCCTGGTGGGATAGCTGGAAATGCATAAATGTCTCTTTAGGGGGGGAGTGGTCGGCGACCCCCCTGGGCGTGGGTCTTGTCCTGCGTGCCTAGAGCCACCCAATGACATGCCCAGTGACATGGAAAATGGCATCGACGCAATGCCCTGAATTCCTGATGATTCTTCCCGTGCTAGGGTCTTGTCTTGCCCGAGGTGGTGCGCCATAAAACCGATGACAATGAGATGGGTGGGGTTTGTCGCCTGTGAGATCCTACGGACTGACAATCGCGTCCAGACAATGGAATCCTAGTGAGGCGATTTGAAGGGGCCTCGGGGCCCGTCTTGGTGCGTGCGGCGTGCCTTGAAAGGAAGGACGTTGAGGTGGGGTTTGTCATATGTTGTTGTGTCCGGTATGTAAAGACAATGACCACCTAAAGAGAATTCATTTCATGCGTGAGGACCCGCTCTGGACATGGGTCCTGTCTCCTCGGCGGTGTTGGACGATACGCGGGACGGATGCCATGACGTGTCGGCGGCCTTCATGTGCCTTAGGGGCCACGTCGGTGTCCCTTCCTATGGTTTCATAGCCCTTTTAGGGCAACACGTGTTGCCTTTCATGCGCTGCGGTTCCCTCTGGGTGGTCTAAACCACTCAGTATGTCTCCTCGTCAGTGTTGATGTTTCCTGGTGGAATAGCTGGAAATGCATAAATGTCTCTTTAGGGGGGGAGTGGTCGGCGACCCCCCCTGGGCGTGGGTCTTGTCCTGCGTGCCGAGAGCCACCCACAGACATGCCCAGTGACATGGAAAATGGCATCGACGCAATGCCATGAATTCCTGATGATTCGTCCCGTGCTTGGGGTTTGTCTTGCCCGAGGTAGTGCGCCCTAAAAACGATGGCAATGAGACGGGGTTTGTCGCATGTGCGATCCTGCGGACTGACAGTCGCGTCCAGACAATGGCATCCGAGTGAGACGATTTGAAGGGGCCTCAGGGCCCGTCTTGGTGCATGCGGCGTGCCTTGAAAGGAAGGACGTCGAGGTGGGGTTTTTCATATGTTGTCGTGTCCCGTATGTAATGACAATGACCACCTAAAGAGAATTCATTTCATGCGCGAGGACCCGCTCTGGACATGGGGCCTGTCTTCTCGGCGGCGTTGGATGCTACCCGCGACGAATGCTACTACGTGTCGGCGGCCTTGATGTGCCTAAGGGGTCACATCAGTGGCTGTTCCTATGGTTTCATATCTCTTTTAGGGCAACACGTGTTGTCTTTCATGCGCTGTGGTGCCCACAGGGTTGTCTAAACCCATCAGTATGTCTCCTCGTCAGTGCTGATGTTTCCTGGTGGGACAGCTGGAAATGCATAAATGTCTCTTTAGGGGGGGAGTGGTCGGCGACCCCCCCTGGGCGTGGGTCTTGTCCTGCGTGCCCAGAGCCACCCAGTGACATGCCCACGGACATGGAAAAACAGCCTCCGGACAAAGCAAAGACAGCTTGATGATTCGTCCGGTGCTTGGGGCTTGTCTTGTTCGAGGTAGTGCGCCATAAAAGTGATGACAATGAGCCGGGTTTCGTCGCGTGTCAGGTCCTCCGTACTGACAATCAGGTGGAGACAACGCCATCCGGGTGAGAGGATTTGAAGGGGCCTCAGGGCTTGCCTTGGTGGATGCGGTGTGCCTTGAATGGAAGGACAATGAGGTGGGGTTTGTCATATGTTGTTGGGTCCGGTATGTAATGACAATGACCGCCTAAAGAGAATTCCTTTCATGCGTGGGGACCCGCTCTGGACATGGGGCGTGTCTTCGCTGTGGTGATGGACGATACGTGGGACGGATGCCATGACGTGTCGGCGGCCTTCATGTGCCTAAGGGGCCACGTCGGTGGCCCTTCCTATGGTTTCATAGCTCTTTTAGGGAAACACGTGTTGCCTTTCATGCGCTGCCCTGCCCTCAGGGTGGTCTAAACCCATCAGTATGTCTCCTCGTCGGTGTTGATGTTTCCTGGTGGAATAGCTGGAAATGCATAAATGTCTCTTTAGGGGGGGAGTGGTCGGCGACCCCCCCGGGCGTGGGTCTTGTCCTGCGTGCCTAGAGCCACCCAATGTGATGCCCATTGACATGCAAAATGACATCGACTTAATGCCATGAATGCCTGATGATTCGTCCCGTGCTTGGGGCTTGTCTTGCCCGAGGTAGTGCGCCATAAAAACGATGACAATGGGATGGTGTTTGTGGCCTTCGAGATCCTGCGGACTGACAGTCGCGTTCAGACAATGGCATCCGAGTGAGACGATTTGAAGGGGTCTCGGGGCCCGTCTTGGTGCATGCGGCGTTTCTTGAAAGGAAGGACGTCGAGGTGGGGTTTGTCACATGTTGTTGTGTTCGGAATGTAAAGACAATGACCGCCTAAAGATAATTCATTTCATGCGCGGGGACCCGCTCTGGACATGGGTCCTGTCTTCTCGGCGGTGTTGGATGATACCCGGGACGGATGCCATGACGTGTCGGCGGCCTTCATGTGCCTAAGGGGTCACTTTGGTGGCTGTTCGTATGGATTCGTAGCTCTTTTAGGGCAACACGTGCTGTCCTTCATGCGTTGTGGTGCCCATTGGGTTGTCTGAACCCATCAGTATGTGTCCTCGTCAGTGCTGATGTTTCCTGGTGGGACAGCTGGAAATGCATAAATGTCTCTTTAGGGGGGGAGTGGTCGGCGACCCCCCCTGGGCGTGGGTCTTGTCCTGCGTGCCCAGAGCCACCCAGTGACATGCCCACGAACATGGAAAAACGACCTCCAGACAAATCCATGAAAGCTTGATTATTCGTACGGTGCTTGGGGCTTGTCTTGTCTGAGGTAATGCGTCATAAAAGTGATGACAATGAGCCGGGGTGCGTCGCGTGTCAGGTCCGACGTACTGACAATCACGTGGAGACAACGCCATCCGAGTGGGACGATTTGAAGGGGCCTCGGGGCTTGCCTTGGTGGATGCGGTGTGCCTTGCAAGGAAGGACGACGTGGTGGGGTTTGTCATATGTTGTTGGGTACGGTATGTATTGACAATGACCGCCTAAAGATAATTCCTTTGAGGCGTGAGGACCAGCTCTGGACATGGGGCGTGTCTTCTCTGCGGTGATGGACGAGACGCGGGGCGGATGCCATGACGTGTCGGCGGCCTTCATGTGCCTAAGGGGTCACGTCGGTGGCCCTTCCTATGGTTTCATAGCTCTTTTAGGGCAACCCGTGTTGTCTTTCATGCACTGCGGTGCCCTTAGGGTGGTCTAAACCCATCAGTATGTCTCCTCGTCACTGTTGATGTTTCCTGGTGGTATAGCTGGAAATGCATAAATGTCTCTTTAGGGGGGGAGTGGTCGGCGACCCCCCCTGGGCGTGGGTCTTGTCCTGCGTGCCTAGAGCCACCCAATGACATGCCGAGTGACATGGAAAATGGCATCGACGCAGTGCCATGAATTCCTGATGATTCGTCTCGTGCTTGGGGCTTGTCTTGCCCGAGGTAGTGCGCCCTAAAAACGATGACAATGAGATGGGGTTTGTCGCATGTGTGATCCTGCGGACTGACAGTCTTGTCCAGACAATGGCATCCGAGTGAGACGATTTGAAGGGGCCTCGAGGCCCGTCTTGGTGCGTGTGGCGTGCCTTGAAAGGAAGGACGTTGCGGTGGGGTTTGTCATCTGTTGTCGTGTCCCGTATGTAATGACAATGACCACCTAAAGAGAATTCATTTCATGCGTGAGGACCCTCTCTGGACATGGGGCCTGTCTTCTCGGCGGTGTTGGACGCTACCCGGGATGAATGCTACTACGTGTCGGCGGCCTTCATGTGCCTAAGGGGTCACATCGGTGGCTGTTCCTACGGTTTCATATATCTTTTAGGGCAACACGTGTTGACTTTCATGCGCTGTGGTGCCCACAGGGTTGTCTAAACCCTCCAGTATGTCTCCTCGTCAGTGCTGATGTTTCCTGGTGGGACAGCTGGAAAGGCATAAATGTCTCTTTAGGGGGGGAGTGGTCGGCGACCCCCCCTGGGCGTGGGTCTTGTCCTGCGTGCCCAGAGCCACCTAGTGACATGCCCACGGACATGGAAAAATGGCCTCCAGACAAATCCATGAAAGCTTGAGGATTCATACGGTGCTTGGGGCTTGTCTTGTATGAGGTAATGCGCCATAAAAGTGATGACAATGAGCCGGGGTGCGTCGCGTGTCAGGTCCGACGTACTGACAATCACGTGGAGACAACGCCACCCGAGTGGGACGATTTGAAGGGGCATCGGGGCTTGCCTTGGAGGATGCGGTGTGCCTTGCAAGGAAGGACGACGTGGTGGGGTTTGTCATATGTTGTTGGGTACGGTATGTAATGACAATGACCGCCTAAAGATAATTCATTTCATGCGTGAGGACCCGCTCTGGACATGGGGCGTGTCTTCTCTGCGGTGATGGACGAGACGCGGGACGGATGTCATGACGTGTCGGCGGCCTTCATGTGCCTAAGGGGTCACGTCGGTGGCCCTTCCTATGGTTTCATAGCTCTTTTAGGGCAACCCGTGTTGTCTTTCATGCACTGCGGTGCCCTTAGGGTGGTCTAAACCCCTCAGTATGTCTACTCGTCACTTTTGATGTTTCCTGGTGGAATAGCTGGAAATGCATAAATGTCTCTTTAGGGGGGGAGTGGTCGGCGACCCCCCCTGGGCGTGGGTCTTGTCCTGCGTGCCTAGAGCCACCCAATGACATGCCCAGGGACATGGAAAATGGCATCGACGCAATGCCATGAATTCTTGATGATTCGTCCCGTGCTTGGGGCTTGTCTTTCCCGAGGTAGTGCGCCCTAAAAACGATGACAATGAGATGGGTTTTGTCGCATGTGTGATCTTGCGGGCTGACAGTCGTTTCCAGACAAAGGCATCCGAGTGAGACGATTTGAAGGGGCCTCGAGGCCCGTCTTGGTGCATGCGGTGTGCCTTGAAAGGAAGGACGTTGAGGTGTGGTTATTCATGTGTTTTCGTGTCCCGTATGTAATGATAATGACCACCTAAAGAGAATTCATTTCATGCGTGAGGACCCTCTCTGGACATGGGGCCTGTCTTCTCGGCGGTGTTGGACGCTACCCGGGATGGATGCTAGTACGTGATGGCGGCCTTGATGTGCCTAAGGGGTCACATTGGTGGCTATTCCTATGGTTTCATATCTCTTTTAGGGCAACACGTGTTGTCTTTCATGCGCTGTGGTGCCCACAGGGTTGTCTGAACCCATCAGTATGTCTCCTCGTCAGTGCTGATGTTTCCTGGTGGGACAGCTGGAAATGCATAAATGTCTCTTTAGGGGGGGAGTGGTCGGCGACCCCCCCTGGGCGTGGGTCTTGTCCTGTGTGCCCAGAGCCACCCAGTGACATGCCCACAGACATGGAAAAACGGCCTCCAGACGAATCCATGAAAGCCTGATGATTCGTACGGTGCTTGGGGCTTGTCTTTTCTGAGGTAATGCGCCATAAAAGTGATGACAATGAGCTGGGGTGCGTCGCGTGTCAGACCCACGCCGAGTGACGTGGAAAATGGCATCGACGCAATGCCAAGAATTCCTGATGATTCGTCCCGTGCTTCGGGCTTGTCTTGCCCGAGGTAGTGCGCCATAAAAACGATGACAATGAGATGGGGTTTGTCGCGTGTGTGAGGTCCGACGTACTGACGATCACGTGGAGACAACGGCATCCGAGTGAGACGATTTGAAGGGGCCTCGGGGCTTGCCTTGGTGGATGCGGTGTGCCTTGCAAGGAAGGACGATGTGGTGGGGTTTGTCATATGTTGTTGGGTACGGTATGTATTGACAATGACCACCTAAAGATAATTCCTTTGAGGCGTGAGGACTCGCTCTGGACATGGGGCGCGTCTTCTCTGCGGTGATGGACGAGACGCGGGACGGATGCCATGACGTGTCGGCGGCCTTCATGTGCCTAAGGGGTCACGTCGGTGGCCCTTCCTATGGTTTCATAGCTCTTTTAGGGCAACCCGTGTTGTCTTTCATGCACTGCGGTGCCCTTAGGGTGGTCTAAACCCATCAGTATGTCTCCTCGTCACTGTTGATGTTTCCTGGTGGTATAGCTGGAAATGCATAAATGTCTCTTTAGGGGGGGAGTGGTCGGCGACCCCCCCTGGGCGTGGGTCTTGTCCTGCGTGCCTAGAGCCACCCACTGACATGCCGAGTGACATGGAAAATGGCATCGACGCAGTGCCATGAATTTCTGATGATTCGTCCCGTGCTTGGGGCTTGTCTTGCCCGAGGTAGTGCGCCCTAAAAACGATGACAATGAGATGGGGTTTGTCGCATGTGTGATCCTGCGGACTGACAGTCGTGTCCAGACAATGGCATCCGAGTGAGACGATTTGAAGGGGCCTCGAGGCCCGTCTTGGTGCGTGTGGCGTGCCTTGAAAGGAAGGACGTTGCGGTGGGGTTTGTCATCTGTTGTCGTGTCCCGTATGTAATGACAATGACCACCTAAAGAGAATTCATTTCATGCGTGAGGACCCTCTCTGGACATGGGGCCTGTCTTCTCGGCGGTGTTGGACGCTACCCGGGATGAATGCTACTACGTGTCGGCGGCCTTCATGTGCCTAAGGGGTCACATCGGTGGCTGTTCCTATGGTTTCATATATCTTTTAGGGCAACACGTGTTGTCTTTCATGCGCTGTGGTGCCCACAGGGTTGTCTAAACCCGTTAGTATGTCTCCTCGTCAGTGCTGATGTTTCCTGGTGGGACAGCTGAAAATGCATAAATGTCTCTTTAGGGGGGGAGTGGTCGGCGACCCCCCCTGGGCGTGGGTCTTGTCCTGCGTGCCCAGAGCCACCTAGTGACATGCCCACGGACATGGAAAAATGGCCTCCAGACAAATCCATGAAAGCTTGAGGATTCATACGGTGCTTGGGGCTTGTCTTGTCTGAGGTAATGCGCCATAAAAGTGATGACAATGAGCCGGGGTGCGTCGCGTGTCAGGTCCGACGTACTGACAATCACGTGGAGACAACGCCACCCGAGTGGGACGATTTGAAGGGGCATCGGGGCTTGCCTTGGAGGATGCGGTGTGCCTTGCAAGGAAGGACGACGTGGTGGGGTTTGTCATATGTTGTTGGGTACGGTATGTAATGACAATGACCGCCTCAAGATAATTCCTTTCATGCGTGAGGACCCGCTCTGGACATGGGGCGTGTCTTCTCTGCGGTGATGGACGAGACGCGGGACGGATGCCATGACGTGTCGGCGGCCTTCATGTGCCTAAGGGGTCACGTCGGTGGCCCTTCCTATGGTTTCATAGCTCTTTTAGGGCAACCCGTGTTGTCTTTCATGCACTGCGGTGCCCTTAGGGTGGTCTAAACCCATCAGTATGTCTCCTCGTCACTGTTGATGTTTCCTGGTGGAATAGCTGGAAATGCATAAATGTCTCTTTAGGGGGGGGAGTGGTCGGCGACCCCCCCTGGGCGTGGGTCTTGTCCTGCGTGCCTAGAGCCACCCGATGACGTGCCCAGTGACATGGAAAATGGCATGGACGCAATGCCATGAATTCTCGATGATTCGTCCCGTGCTTGGGGCTTGTCTTTCCCGAGGTAGTGCGCCCTAAAAACGATGACAACGAGATGGGGTTTGTCGCATGTGTGATCTTGCGGGCTGACAGTCGTTTCCAGACAATGGCATCCGAGTGAGACGATTTGAAGGGGCCTCGAGTCCCGTCTTGGTGCATGCGGCGTGCCTTGAAGGGAAGGACGTTGAGGTGGGGTCATACCTCAAACATTGCAGATGTGGTTGGTGATGCAACCTTGTTGATCCTTCCATTAGTCATATGCTTGTCTCAAAGATCAGGTTGTGCATGTACAATGGACAAACTAATCGAACGGAATTGAATGTTCGGGACGACGGTTTGGGCTTGTGTTGGGGTCTGAGTGGTGAGCTCAGTCATACCTCAAACAATGCAGATGTTGTTGGTGATTCTACATGTCTGATCCTTCCACTAGTCATATGCTTGTCTCAAAGATCAGGTCCTGCATGATCAGTTGTGTGGGTTGATGGTTGCGCTTATGCGATTGTGTGGGAGTGGTGGATGGTTGTCAAGATACCGCGGTCTCCCTTTTTTGGGAAGGGAACGTTGGTCTCGTTGGCTCTAGGGGGTTGGGTATATCAATCCTTCCCTTGTGTCATGCATAGCGGGCTTTCCCTGCCTTCATGTGCTGCATTGTGATGCCTCTCGGGTTGCATCCCTCGAGGCGTCACGATCAGCTGTGTGGGTTGATGGTTGTGCTTACGCGATTGTGTGGGAGTGGTGGATGGTTGTCAAGATACTGCGGTCTCCCTTTTTTGGGAAGGGAACGTTGGTCTCGTTGGCACCCTCATCCGTAAGTGGGGGTTTAATTTCTCCTCGCTTTCATTTGGTCCTTGTGCATGTTTCCATGTGAATGATGGAACACGGTTTGGCTTGGTTGGATATCCGTTGAGAACACTAGTCATATGCTTGTCTCAAAGTTCAGTCTGTGCATGTACAGGGACAAACTAATCGAAGATGGTGATACTGTGAAGGGTCTCAGTAAATCAGGGACAAGTCTGACGTTCTCCTCGGTTTTACATCAAGCGAAGAATGTGTATCTATTGTTTCTGCAAGATACACGAGCGTCATGCAGAGGTGATGACTCATTAAGGTGAATCCTGTCGATTTGGGAAGATGATTTGGGCTTGTGTTGGGGTTTGAGTGGTCTGCTCAGTCATACCTCAAACATTGCAGATGTGGTTGGTGATGCTACCTGGCTGATCCTACCATTAGTCATATGCTTGTCTCAAAGATCAGGTTGTGCATTTACAAAGGATAAACTAATCGAACGGAATTGAATGTTCGGGATGATGGTTTGGGCTTGTGTTGGGGTCTGAGTGGTCTGCTCAGTTATACCACAAACAATGCAGATGTTGTTGGTAATGCTACATGGTTGATCCTTCCACTAGTCATATGCTTGTCTCAAAGATCAGTTAGTGCATGTACAGGGACAAACTAATCGAAAGATGGTGATACTGTGAAGGGTCTCATTAAATCAGTGACACGGCTGACTTTCTCCTCGGTTATACATCAAGCGAAGAATCCCCAGGTGGGTGAGCTCCACCTAGAAGATCCTCACTTGTCCCATCGGAGTTCTCCCTGTTGGTAGTGGAATTTTGTTAGTGCTGATATACGGGCCCTGTTTATATGCTTGGGTTGAATTCTCTCGCACAATTGCGGTTTTGAGCATCATGCAGAGGTGAAGACTCATTAATTGGGTTCCTGTCGATTTGGGAAGACGGTTTGGGATTGTGTTGGGGTCTGAGTGGTCTGCTCAGTCATACCTCAAACATTGCAGATGTTGTTGGTGGTGCAACCTGTCTGATCCTTCCATTAGTCATATGCTTGTCTCAAAAATCAGGTTGTGCATGTACAAAGGACAAACTAATCGAACGGAATTGAATGTTCGAGACGACGGTTTGGGCTTGTGTTGGGGTCTGAGTGGTGAGCTCAGTCATACCTCAAACAATGCAGATGTTGTTGGTGATGCTACATGGCTGATCCTTCCACTAGTCATATGCTTGTCTCAAAGGTCAGGTCCTGCATGATCAGTTGTGTGGGTTGATGGTTGCGCTTATGCGATTGTGTGGGAGTGGTGGATGGTTGTCAAGATACTGCGGTCTCCCTTTTTTGGGAAGGGAACGTTGGTCTCGTTGGCTCTAGGGGGTTGGGTATATCAATCCTTCCCTTGTGTCATGCATAGCGGGCTTTCCCTGCCTTCATGTGCTGCATTGTGATGTCTCTCGGGTTGCTTCCCTCGAGGCGTCACAGTCAGTTGTGTGGGTTGATGGTTGTGCTTACGCGATTGTGTGGGAGTGGTGGATGGTTGTCAAGATACTGCGGTCTCCCTTTTTTGGGAAGGGAACGTTGGTCTCCTTGGCTCTAGGGGGTTGGGTATATAAATCCTTCCCTTGTGTCATGCATAGCGGGCTTTCCCTGCCTTCATGTGCTGCATTGTGATGCCTCTGGGGTTGCTTCCCTTGAGGCGTCACGGTCAGTTGTGTGGGTTGATGGTTGTGCTTACGCGATTGTGTGGGAGTGGTGGATGGTTGTCAAGATACTGCGGTCTCCCTTTTTTGGGAAGGGAACGTTGGTCTCCTTGGCTCTAGGGGGTTGGGTATATAAATCCTTCCCTTGTGTCATGCATAGCGGGCTTTCCCTGCCTTCATGTGCTGCATTGTGATGTCTCTCGGGTTGCTTCCCTCGAGGCGTCACAGTCAGTTGTGTGGGTTGATGGTTGTGCTTACGCGATTGTGTGGGAGTGGTGGATGGTTGTCAAGATACTGCGGTCTCCCTTTTTTGGGAAGGGAACGTTGGTCTCCTTGGCTCTAGGGGGTTGGGTATATAAATCCTTCCCTTGTGTCATGCATAGCGGGCTTTCCCTGCCTTCATGTGCTGCATTGTGATGCCTCTCGGGTTGCTTCCCTTGAGGCGTCACGGTCAGTTGTGTGGGTTGATGGTTGTGCTTACGCGATTGTGTGGGAGTGGTGGATGGTTGTCAAGATACTGCGGTCTCCCTTTTTTGGGAAGGGAACGTTGGTCTCGTTGGCACCCTCATCCGTAAGTGGGGGATTAATTTCTCCTCGCTTTCATTTGGTCCTTGTGCATGTTTCCATGTGAATGATGGAACACGGTTTGGCTTGGTTGGATATCCGTTGAGAACACTAGTCAAATGCTTGTCTCAAAGATCAGTCTGTGCATGTACAGGGACAAACTAACCGAAAGATGGTGATATTGTGAAGGGTCTCATTAAATCAGTGACAAGTTTGACGTTCTCCTCGGTTATACATCAAGCGAAGAATGTGTATCTATTGTTTCGACAAGATACACGAGCGTCGTCACGCAGAGGTGATGACTCATTAAGGGGAATCCTGTCGATTTGGGAAGATGGTTTGGGCTTGTGTTGGGGTCTGAGTGGTTTGCTCAGTCATACCTCAAACATTGCAGATGTGGTTGGTGATGCTACCTGGCTGATCCTTCCATTAGTCATATGCTTGTCCCAAAGATCAGGTGGTGCATGTACAAAGGAAAAACTAATCGAATGGAATTGAATGTTCGGGACGACGGTTTGGGCTTGTGTTGGGGTCTGAGTGGTTAGCTCAGTCATACCTCAAACAATGCAGATGTTGTTGGTGATGCTACATGGCTGATCCTTCAACTAGTCATATGCTTGACTCAAAGATCAGGTCCCGCATGTACAAAGACAAACTAATCGAAAGATGGTGATACTGTGATGGGTCTCATTAAATTAGTGCCAGGGCTGACTTTCTCCTCAGTTATACATCAAGAGAAGAATCCCCAGGTGGGTGAGCTCCACCTAGAAGACCCTCACTTGTCCCTTCGGAGTTCTCCCTGTTGGTAGTGGAATTTTGTCAGTTATGATATACGGGCCCTGTTTATATGCTTGGGTTGAATTCTCTCGCACAATTGCGGTATTGAGCATCATGCAGAGGTGATGACTCATTAATTGGGTTCCTGTCGATTTGGAAAGACGGTTTGGGCTTGTGTTGGGGTCTGAGTGGTCTGCTCAGTCATACCTCAAACATTGCAGATGTGGTTGGTGATGCAACCTGGCTGATCCTTCCATTAGTCATATGCTTGTCCCAAAGATCAGGTTGTGCATGTACAAAGGACAAACTAATGGAACGAAATTGAATGTTCGGGATGATGGTTTGGGCTTGTGTTGGGGTCTGAGTGGTGAGCTCAGTCATACCTCAAACAATGCAGATGATGTTGGTGATGCTACATGGCTGATCCTTCTACTAGTCATATGCTTGTCTCAAAGATCAGGTTGTGCATGATCAGTTGTGTGGGTTGATGGTTGCCCTTATGCGATTGTGTGGAAGTGGTGGATGGTTGTCAAGATACTGCGGTCTCCCTTTTTTGGGAATGGAACGTTGGTCTCGTTGGCGCTAGGGGGTTGGGTATATCAATCCTTCCCTTGTGTCATGCATAGCGGGCTTTCCCTGCCTTCATGTGCTGCATTGTGATGCCTCTCGGGTTGCTTCCCTCGAGGCGTGACGGTCAGTTGTGTGGGTTGATGGTTGTGCTTACGCGATTGTGTGGGAGTGGTGGATGGTTGTCAAGATACTGCGGTCTCCCTTTTTTGGGAAGGGAACGTTGGTCTCGTTGGCACCCTCATCCGTAAGTGGGGGTTTAATTTCTCCTCGCTTTCATTTGGTCCTTGTACATGTTTCCATGTGAATGATGGAACACGGTTTGGCTTGGTTGGATATCCGATGAGAACACTAGTCATATGCTTGTCTCAAAGATCAGTCTGTGCATGTACAGGGACAAACTAACCGAAAGATGGTGATACTGTGAAGGGTCTCATTAAATCAGTGACAAGTTTGACGTTCTCCTCGGTTATACATCAAGCGAAGAATGTGTATCTATTGTTTTTGCAAGATACACGAGCGTCATGCAGAGGTGATGACTAATTAAGGGGAAACATGTCGATTTGGGAAGATGGTTTGGGCTTGTGTTGGGGTCTGAGTGGTTTGCTCAGTCATACCTCAAACATTGCAGATGTGGTTGGTGATGCTACCTGGCTGATCCTTCCATTAGTCATATGCTTGTATCAAAGATCAGGTTGTGCATGTACAAAGGACAAACTAATCGAATGGAATTGAATGCTCGGGACGACGGTTTAGGCTTGTGTTGGGGTCTGAGTGGTCTGCTCAGTCATACCTCAAACATTGCAGATGTGGTTAGTGACGCTACATGGGTGATCCTTCCACTAGTCATATGCGTGTCTCAAAGATCAGGTCCTGCATGTACAAGGACAAACTAATCGAAAGATGGTGATACTGTGAAGGGTCTCATTAAATCAGTGACACGGCTGACTTTCTCCTCGGTTATACATCAAGCGAAGAATCCCCAGGTGGGTGAGCTCCACCTAGAAGAACCTCACTTGTCCCTTTGGAGTTCTCCCTGTTGGTAGTGGAATTTTGTTGGTGCTGATGTAAGGGCCCCGTCTATATGCTTGGGTTGAATTCTCTCGCACAATTTTGGTTTCGGGTTCCAAGGGCTTGCTAAAAAGACGATGCGATACTAGACAGATATAACTTGGATGGGATGATGATAGATGAGCATGGTTGGTGTCCTGGTTCTTGGTTAAAAGTTTTGCAACGGTGGTTGAGTTCTTTTGAATGGTGGGATGTGGGGGGTGCGGCGGGACATAGGGCCTCCGTTCCTGTCATGACTCCTTTTCCTCAACGTCCCTGGAGCATTGTGGGTTCGTCTGCTTAAAATCTGCCTCATGGCGGTTGAGTTCCTTCGGAAGGTGGGATGTGGGAGGCATGGCGGTGGGACGCTGTAATTCCTTTTCCTCACCGGTGGGATGTGGGGGGCATTGGAAAGAATGGGTTTTTGCCCAGTCTCATGCCGTGCCCGCCTTTTTCCTCACCTTTCATGGAGCGTTGCGGTTCGGGCTTGCTTAAAAGGCCACCTGTTGGTGGCGGAGTTCCTTGGATGGTGGGATGTGGGAGGCATGGTGGGTTGGTGTTCCTTTGTCGTCCCTCGACGCTCCTGCCCTTCCCTCGCCTTCTCTAGAGCAGTGCGGCTCTGCTTGCTTAAAAGCTGCCTCAGGGCGGTTGAGTTGCTGCGGATGGTGGGATGTGGGGGGCGCGGCGGGATTGGGTTTTTGCCCCGTCCCCTGACGTGCCTGCCTTTTCCTCCCCGTCTGTGGAGCATTGCGGGCTGGGTGCTTAAATACCGCCTCACGGTTTGTGGGATCCTGTGGATGGTGGGATGTGGGCGGCGCGGCGGGACATTGGACCCCCGTACCTACCATGACTCCTTTTCCTCGACGTCTCTTGAGCGTTGCTGGTTCGTCTGCTTAAAAGCTGCCTCATGGCGGTTGAGTTCCTACGGAATGTGAGATGTGGGAGGCACGGCGGGATGGGGGTTTCCCTCCTCATCCCCTGACGTTCCTACCTTTTTCCTCACTGGTGGGATGTGGGGGGTATGGGTGGGATTGGGTTGTTTCCCCGTCCTGTCGTACCCACCTTTTTCCTCACCTTTCATGGAGCGTTGCGGGTCGGGCTTTGCTTAAAATCCACTGATTGTGGTTGAGTTCTTGCAGATGTTGGGATGTGGGAGGCATGGTGGGATTGGGTTCCTTTGTCGTCCCTTGCTGTACCGCCTTTTCCTCACCTTCTCTGGAGCGTTGTGGAATTTTGGTAGTGGTTCAAGCGCGAAACTGTCGGTATCACCAGGATGCGAGAGCGTGCTCCTAAATTTCTCATTCAGTGATATTCCATGCGAACCATAGCAAGCTGCCTTGGGCAATGATTGGTGGGAGTGCTTTGCTCAACGCATTGTCGGGGCCACGTGCGAGTTATTTGGGTCCTAAGAAACTCACACCAACAGGGTAACGATTTCCATGGTTCATTATTGGACAAGTTGGGGTGCCTTCCTCCTCAGTCATGCCTTGGGTGATGATGTTCATAAGGGTGGCTTGAGAATGTGTATCTACTGTTTCTGCAAGATACACGAGCGTCATGCAGAGGTGATGACTAATTAAGGGGAAACATGTCGATTTGGGAAGAGATGGTTCGGGCTTGTGTTGGGGTCTGAGTGGTCTGCTCAGTCATACCTCAAACATTGCAGATGTGGTTGGTGATGGTACCCGGTTGATCTTTCCATTAGTCATATGATTGTCTCAAAGATCAGGCTGTGCATGTACGAAGGACAAACTAATCGAATGGAATTGAATGCTCGGGACGACGGTTTGGGCTTGTGTTGGGGTCTGAGTGGTCTGCTCAGTCATACCTCAAACATTGCAGATGTGGTTGGTGATGCTACATGGTTGATCCTTCCACTAGTCATATGCCTGTCTCAAAGATCAGGTCCCGCATGTAAAGGACAAACTAATCGAAAGATGGTGATACTGTGACGGGTCTCATTAAATCAGTGCCAGGGCTGACTTTCTCCTCGGTTATACCTCAAGCGAAGAATCCCCAGGTGGGTGAGCTCCACCTTGAAGACCCTCACTTGTCCCTTTGGAGTTCTCCCTGTTGGTAGTGGAATTTTGTTGGTGCTGATGTACGGGCCCCGTCTATATGCTTGGGTTGAATTCTCTCGCACAATTTTGGTTTCGGGTTCCAAGGGCTTGCTAAAAAGACGATGCGATACTAGACAGATATAACTTGGATGGGATGATGATAGATGAGCATGGTTGGTGTCCTGGTTCTTGGTTAAAAGTTTCGCAACGGTGGTTGAGTTCTTTTGAATGGTGGGATGTGGGGGGTGCGGCGGGACATAGGGCCTCTGTTCCTGTCATGACTCCTTTTCCTCAACGTCCCTGGAGCGTTGTGGGTTCGTCTGCTTAAAATCTGCCTCACGGCGGTTGAGTTCCTTCGGAAGGTGGGATGTGGGAAGCATGGCGGTGGGACGCTGTAATTCCTTTTCCTCACCGGTGGGATGTGGGGGGCATTGGAAAGAATGGGTTTTTTCCCAGTCTCATGCCGTGCCCGCCTTTTTCCTCACCTTTCATGGAGCGTTGCGGTTCGGGCTTGCTTAAAAGGCCACCTGTTGGTGGCGGAGTTCCTTGGATGGTGGGATGTGGGAGGCATGGTGGGTTGGTGTTCCTTTGTCGTCCCTCGATGCTCCTGCCCTTCCCTCGCCTTCTCTAGAGCAGTGCGGCTTTGCTTGCTTAAAAGCTGCCTCAGGGTGGTTGAGTTGCTGCGGATGGTGGGATGTGGGGGGCGCGGCGGGATTGGGTTTTTGCCCCGTCCCCTGACGTGCCTGCCTTTTCCTCCCCGTCTGTGGAGCATTGCGGGCTGGGTGCTTAAATACCGCCTCACGGTTTGTGGGATCCTGTGGATGGTGGGATGTGGGCGGCGCGGCGGGACATAGGACCCCCGTACCTACCATGACTCCTTTTCCTCGACGTCTCTTGAGCGTTGCTGGTTCGTCTGCTTAAAAGCTGCCTCATGGCGGTTGAGTTCCTACGGAATGTGAGATGTGGGAGGCACGGCGGGATGGGGGTTTCCCTCCTCATCCCCTGACGTTCCTACCTTTTCCCTCACTGGTGGGATGTGGGGGGTATGGGCGGGATTGGGTTGTTTCCCCGTCCTGTCGTACCCACCTTTTTCCTCACCTTTCATGGAGCGTTGCGGGTCGGGCTTTGCTTAAAATCCACTGAGTGTGGTTGAGTTCTTGCAGATGTTGGGATGTGGGAGGCATGTTGGGATTGGGTTCCTTTGTCGTCCCTTGCTGTACCGCCTTTTCCTCACCTTCTCTGGAGCGTTGTGGAATTTTGGTAGTGGTTCAAGCGCGAAACTGTCGGTATCACCAGGATGCGAGAGCGTGCTCCTAAATTTCTCATTCAGCGATATTTCATGCGAACCATAGCAAGCTGCCTTGGGCAATGATTGGTGGGAGTGCTTTGCTCAACGCATTGTCGGGGCCACGTGCGAGTTATTTGGGTCCTAAGAAACTCTCACCAACAGGGTGACGATTTCCATGGTTCATTATTGGACAAGTTGGGGTGCCTTCCTCCTCAGCCATGCCTTGGGTGATGATGTTCATAAGGGTGGCTTGAGAATGTGTATCTACTGTTTCTGCAAGATACACGAGCGTCATGCGGAGGTGATGACTCATTAAGGGGAATCCTGTCGATTTGGGAAGATGGTTGGGGCTTGTGTTGGGGTCTGAGTGGTCTGCTCAGTCATACCTCAAACATTGCAGATGTGGTTGGTGATGCTACCTGGCTGATCCTTCCATTAGTCATATGCTTGTCTCAAAGATCAGGTTGTGCATGTACAAAGGACAAACTAATCGAACAGAATTGAATGTTCGGGACGACGGTTTGGGCTTGTGTTGGGGTCTGAGTGGTCAGCTCAGTCATACCCCAAACAATGCAGATGTTGTTGGTGATGCTACATGGCTGATCCTTCCACTAGTCATATGCCTGTCTCAAAGATCAGGTCCCGCATGTAAAGGACAAACTAATCGAAAGATGGTGATACTGTGACGGGTCTCATTAAATCAGTGCCAGGGGTGACTTTCTCCTCGGTTATATCTCAA